>JAIPRM010000547.1:4481-31472 GCA_025469315.1 Stegophylla sp. TES_Ste_2020
GCACTTTAACGTACATATAAGAAAATTGGCTTAACCGATTGTTTTGAAATTTGGTGTCCAGATAGAAAATTTCATTGCGAATATTTTGGTGTAATAAAATTTTTTACGGACGAATAATTAAACATTTTACAAGGGTTTGACTGAAAAATGAATTATAGGAAATACAGACAGATATTACGAAATATCTATTTTTTTAATAATGAGTTAAATATACTCTGTATTGTTTAATATATTAAATATTTTTTTGTTTCTAGAGACCAATTTCCTCGTAAAGAACATGTATATTCTAAAGAAGATTTAGACCAGCAGCTGGATCAGTTTATGTCACATACAAAACAAAAACGAGATGAAGAACTGAATAGAGTTATTCAAGAACATTCATAAAAATGTTTTGAATATAGGAGTAAATATTTATAATAATTAAATTGGTCCGAAAAAATTTTATTAATTAGTATTTGAAAGCAAATTAATGATGTATAAAATTAACTTTTTGTTATTTCCGAGTACAGTATTGCAAAAAAGAAAAAAAAATTATAAATTTTAAATTTAGGAATGTATTTTCCAACCCTTCTATTCATTATTGTAGTCTTTTGTAATATTTGTTTAAAACATATCCTATTAACCATATGAAATAAATCATTGTAGAAAATTGTAACTATTCGTACTCATTGTTTGTTAAATTATATTTAAGGATGAATTAATGTTAAAATGACGTCCTTGTAAAACATTTATTTCGAAAGAAATTAAACGTAAGAGTTTGAATTTTTAGTTTTTAATATTATTTTGTATATACAAGAAAAATAGTCCTCTCTTTAAAGTGACCTACGACTTGTGTTTTTCCTTGAAGGAGAGTTTTTCCTTCATCCAATGTTCCACAGGATGCAATACACTTTCACCATTATTATTTTCCTCGTTCGTTAATTCAGCAAATTTTTAGTCTTACTGTATGCTACGTTGCTCTATTTGTTGATGACATGAATATCTTTCGCCATATTGACTACTGATGACTGCTTAATACTACAAAGTGACCTGTCATATTTTTTGCTGTTTACGGCGATACGCAGAAACTCGGTTTTTACATCTCAGGTGCCACTTTTTTCACTAATACCTCATATACATCACTACCACAAACTTATTAATATACTTACTGGTTACTATATTTGACTTTGGTTTTACATTTACCACCGTATTGTCCATCTCAAACAATACGAGTCCCGAGGTATAAAATAGTAAAATATCTCTATGAGAAAGGAAGATTTTCTTTTTAGTACAAAATTAATTCCTCCGCCTATTTTATGTTTTGTTTTTAAATTGATTTCGCTTTCTTAACTAACAACACTACAATATATCGTTAAATATATTTCTAATTAATTTTTTAAAAATTCTTGACACTTATAATTTATCAAACTATTATACTTACGTAATTCCTATGCGTCAATTAAAATGTTATTCTAAACATACATAAAAAAAAAAACTAAAACGTCAATAACACAAATTTCTCTGGGCGTGCTAAACTTATTATACAGTAAAAAGAGTTAACATATTATTTATTTTGCAAATTTTGATAAATTAGTTTTTGTTCAGTTTTTTTTACTTGCATTATCGGCTTATAATTATCATTAATCTTAGTGTTATAGACCTAAACTTTTATAAAAATATGCATCAAACACGTTTAATAAAATATCCTGTCAGCTATTTTACCCAAGAGCCACTAGATCTTATCAGTACGATTGTATCTAAGGTTACTATTTATATATTTATTACAAGCCAAGGGGAGGGAGCGCTGATCCCATCACCCCTCTCTATAAAACCCCACTTTCCATAAATACACTATCTAAGGAACAAAGAATACCTATGTTTAAATTTATAACGTACAGGGCGATCCAAATTGTATGTTGTAGCAATTTTATTATATAAATATTTAAAATAGAATAAAATCTATAATACCAATACCCCAAAAGGGTAGTTTTGAGGGTTAACTTTTGTAAATCGAACGGGAACCTATATTTTTTCAACAACATTATGAAGGACTTTTTTTTTTTGAAAATTTTTGTTGTCGGAAAACATTTATTGGAAATAAAAATGCAAATTTTACACCGATTTTAAGTTTTTAGAAATCGCATAGAAAGCACACTATACACGCCACACATAACTGCATGGTCAAAATGTGAATTTTAAAAACTTTAAATTGCCAATAATTTTGCACCAATTAATGTTTTTCAACCACTAAAATTTCCTGAAAAAAAAATATCTTTATATTATATTATAAAAAAAAAAAAAAATGGTTTTAATTTGATTTTCAAAAGTAACCCACAAAATTACCCCTACTAGAAGTTCAAAAATATGAAATTTATATAAATTACTTTCGGTTTCCTTAAATAAAGAAATTTTTTTTTCTATTTGAATATTTAAATGACAAAATTTCTATAACATGCAATTAGTATCGCTCTGTATTACAAAACCAGCTATGAGAACAAATTTTCAAAACTATTACTTATATTTTCAAAATTCTCATAAAATATTTTATGGTGCATAAAAACATTTAAATATCAAACATAGCTATAACTGTTTTAAACCGGGCAGGTAAATGATAGATTGAATTCAGGATCATAATAACCCACTTGACAACTTATACTTCAAAATTAACATATAAATCAATTCTAGTTTTTAAAATCTTCATAACCGCCAAGTGTATGTACTATAAATTTAACAATTTGTTTTAATGTTCATTTTAATCTTATTCTTATTTTTAATGTTTGTAAACAATTTCAATAATAGGTTAGAGCTGGTTGGTTGAAAATAGAAGCCTCATATTATATTATGATAGTACATTTAATTTCAAATTAAATTTATGACAATGATAGAACTTTTTCTTTTTGAATGAAAAAAAATAAAACGTATGGATTAAAAGAGAAAAAACTAAAAAGTTAGTACAACATTTAAAAAACAAAATTAAAATATAGTTTACACATACATCACAATTTAGTATAATTCACATAATACAAACCAAGCGCCATACACCTAATTATAATAGTTTATAAGATTATACATAAAATAAAATTCTAATAATAATGCCAATTTAATTAACATATTACCAGAATTAATTAAAAAATATATAAACAAATACCATAATTTTAAATGAATCATTACCTCTAAACTTGTATTTAATTCAATAATATTACCGTTAAACATTAAAAAATAGTAATTACTCATTTACCGTATGAGAAAATAAATCAAGATACAGACATATATACTAACATTTAAACATCTTTAAGACACAGGATAAATGGTTTTTAATACTAGACCAAAATATTAGTGCAAAATGTGACCTTCCAACCAATTTCAAATTGTAATACGGTCTAACACATACTATGTTTTAAGTTATATTAATCACTATTTATTTACCATAAAAGTGGGATTTTTCTTAATTTTCTTCATTAAGCAACTTATTACCAATATATGAAAATAAATATTTTAGTCTATTCGGCGAGAGAACACACTGCGATCCGACGAAAATCAAATCACTCTGCACATCAACTCACATTCCTTGTTATAGCGTTCCCAACATTGGGAGATGTGTAATAATCATGTTTAGGCTCGGTTACACGTAAAGTACGGTGCAGTCATTTACAGAGAGGGAAAAATAGAATTGATAAACACGCTCTAGTGTCAGTCTTTATGCGCAGAAACAGCATGTTCTCTTGCTGAATAAATAATTGTACTAATGATATTTGTAATTATCGTGATCAATTTATATTGTTATTAGCTTCAAATAAATATGAAATCGGTACTAAAGTGGTACAAGGATTAAATTAATAATATTATTTCTAATTTTTTTTTTTTTAAATTATACTAATTTTTATTATTTTTAAAATACAATGATATAATATTTTTAAATAAAATCAATTTAATTGTAATTCGGATTAGAAAAATGTAATAACCATTTTCAAAATGTTTTTCAAAATATAGTATATAGTAGATCACAAGGATAATTGTTATGTGGTAGATCACATATTACAAGGTCAGTTTAACTATTTCTAAGATAGTAGACAATAATTAAAAAGATGATTATGACAATAATAATAATAATAAAAATAAAATAAAAAATAAAAATATTAAAACAATAATTAAATGGATAAAAGATAAAAGTAAAATTGTAATACTATGCTTTAGCCAATTTTAACACGTGCTCAATAACTTCTTCAATTGTCTGATTGCTGAGAAGTGTTTTAATAGCAGAATCGTCAATGATGATCGAAAACAATTGTTTGGAATTATCCCTAAGTTTAGTCATGTATGAAGCATCTTCAGCTGCCACAGGTACATGTCCACATCTCCTAAAATAAAATTGTATAATGATAAAATAATAATGAAACACTTCAAAGAAGTCTTACACAAACACAAAAAAATCTCATCATTTTAATAATTAAATTTTAGATTTGTAATTATATTGTTTAATGATTAATTAATTAATCTATGTATAAAAAGTAGACTTACTTTATCACAGACTCAATTAAATATTCAACAGACACATTTGGCCAACCAAACTCTTTAAGTGTACTCTCATCAACTAGTACGGTCAGTAATTCCAAGAGTGAACTCGCTAAGGTGTTATTTTGGTTAGACTCTTCACTTGTAGTACTATCATTATCTTCTAACTCATCGATACTTTTATCATCTTCTTCTCCATCACCATCATTTTTCTCATTGTCATTTTCATTGTCAGCAGAATCATTTAGGTCATTGGGAACTTTATTGACCCCCAACAATTGAGCTTCGAGTTTTTTCTTTTCAGCATCGGCCATGATTTCAGCCAACATATCTCTATGTTTAGAACGCATGTGCCGCAGTAGACAATCCTGACGGATAAATGCACGGCCACATTCATCACATGCTCTCGGAGGCTCTTTAGTATGCGTAAGCAAATGAATTTTTAAAGACGATTTCATGGCAAAACGCTTATCACAAATGGGACAAGCATGAGCTTTTACTCCAGAGTGAACAATATGATGTCGCTGTACATCCTCTTTTCTCAGTAAAGCCTTATTACACACAGTACACATAAATGGTTCGGCTCCTTCGTGTACATATTTAATATGGAGTGTTAAACGAGAGCGACGATTGAATGATTTTCCACAAGTTTCACATGTAAATCCATTTTCGCCTGAAAAATAATTTGTAAATAATCTCCATTTTTGGATTACTAGTTATCTATTCGTATATTATATACCTGTGTGATGGAATAAATGAGCACGCAATTGTGAAATTTGTATAAAGGTTTTACCACAGAATTCACACGAATGTGGTTTAAGTGCGGTGTGAGTTTTGATGTGACGGTTCAAAGTTTCCTTGGCCGCAAATTTAGCAAAACACTGAAATAATTAAATAATAAGAACAATTTCTTTCATCAATTGTAATAATAAGTTTTAAATTATACCTGTTGACATTCATATGGACGTTCACCTGTATGAATTCTACGGTGTTTTTTCATGGCTCCACTGGATGGAAAACGTTTTGGACATAAATCGCATTGATATGGTCTATAACCTACACAAACAATATGTATATTTTAATTGAAAGTATATTATAATATTAATACATATACTACATAGAATAGATCTGCAAGGGCAGACAATTTTTGATCAGACATGACCCAAAAACATTGTTAAAAAAACACCTGGCCTGACCAAGTACGAAAATGTTGTTCGAATAAAACATTTTGGATCCTAAAAACGTTGTTACGAATATCCTTTATCAAGTAAAAAATACATTTAAAACATTAACAAATAAAATTATGATTTCTTGTCGTATTATTGATAGAAAAAAAAAAAAACCCACGTCCCGTTCTTAATTATTTTTCTATGGTTTGGACCAATTTCCAGAGAAGGTTAAAAAAAAGCCTGGCCAGTCCAATATAAGATCAGACAGATTATGGATTAGCATAGCCCTTGCAGGTTTTAACTACATAAACAACATACAACACATTGATAAACAAAAAAATTACCTTCAGTTTCATTCCTACAGTATTCATGTTAGCATAAACATACACATTAAATAAGATATATAGCTAAAATATTAATAGAGTGTAAATAATTTATAAAACATTACCTAAATGACTTCTTCGATGAACAGTTAATAATGCAGAACCGAGAAATTCTTTATTACAATATTCACAATTATAAGTACGTTTCTTCTTTGTTTGACCAGCATGAGCACGTAAGTGCTCTCTTAGATTATCTTTTCGGTTAAAGACTTTTCCACAAACCTAATAAATTCATTAAAAGTTTAAATGCAAATTGTGAATGAAATAATTTGAGTTTACCTGACAAGGGAATTTTGGTTTTTCTGAACCATCACAACCAGTCTGCATATTATGACGCACTAAATGATATTTTCTACTAAATGAAGTAAAACAGACAGGACACGAGTAGGGTTTTGATGTTCCTAAAATGGTCAATAAATTTAAATAAAACTGAATTATTTTTAAAATTTTAATACCCTACCTGCATGAGAGTACAAATGTTCAGATAAAGATTCTTTGTCAGTACAATTGAAATCACAAGTTGGACAGTTTAAAACATCATCATAACAATGCACCATTAATTGATGCCGCTCCATATTAGCTTTGAGTTTGAAAAAGTTTCCACAGTCAAAGCATTCAAAATCGCCATTCTAAAACATTGAGACTTTCATAGTAGTTAAATTTTAAAATATTATATTTCTATGTTTAACAAACCGTATGAGCAGTAGCTAAATCTTCACCACAGCAGTCACAGCTATTCATTTCTTTTTTCACTGTTTCATCATTGAGTACTGAAATATTATAAAAAAAAAATTGAAAACAAATTGAATAATATTGAAATATATATTTTCTCATTACTATTGTTTTCTTGAGGTTTGCGATCATGTGATGCTTTATGTCTTTTTAAACCAGGAATTGTTTTGAATGTTCTTTGACATTGGTCACAAGCATGTTCTAGCAATGCAGGTCCAACTTTTTCTTCTGATGTTACGCTCTCTATTAACATTATTAAAAATATGTATTGTTAAATAAATTAAATATTAATAAATAATTTTATCATAAGAATAGGAAAGTAATATTGGAAGTCATTGAATTACTTATGCCTGGTCCATCTTCCTTCTCTACATCGAAGTCATAAATATCTTCATTGTTGTTGATATTTTTCTTATTTTTGACTAGTAAGTAGTCAGGCATTCCATTTGGTATATAATCATAATCTTCATCATCTATTTTTTGTAACATTTCTTCCAAATCTTCAGGTTCTGGACTGTGTTTTTCTACTTTAACAATTCGTGGTCGACCACGTTTTTTCGGAGTCTGTTCCATATTTGGCTTGGTTTAATCTGCAAAAAATATAAAATATGTAATAATGAAATCATTACGCTTACTACATTTTTTCATAATGAGAGAATGATAATAATTATACTAAGGTACCAATAATACAGGCCTAATGTGGAAAGAGGAGCAGGCAACTCTCCATTGATAAACTCCTGATGAAATTTTTTTAGGTTTTTTCACAAGATAAAATTAACAAGCTTATAAAATATTAATATCTTAGATTATAAATATACTTCAAATTTTAATTACAGAATCAAACATTTAAGATTCAATTGCTTATTTTGTTCAAAAAAATACTGTACCTAGGTATACCTAACCTAACCTATTTTACTAGTGAACATTTCAAGTTTCTTAGTTTCTAGCATCATTATTTTTGGAGTATTAACTAAATAATATTAAAAATTATTTTTAATACATATTTGATTTCAATTTTTACTGATTTTTCTTATGTTTGGAAATTATGTTTAAAATTTCGAGAAAATCACCTCTAATAATAATGCCGAATTTTGACATGAGATATTTTGGAATATTAGGTGACACTTACACAATCAGTTAAAAATTTTACATTTGTACACCCCTCTCATTTCATATAGGTATACATATGCCTCTGATCTACAATATAGATGCAATTATAGAAAAAATAAACAAATCATAAAAAGTATAATTTTACAGTACCTATGTCAAAGTTTATGTAAACTTAATGATTATATTTAATTTGAATATAGGCACCCTTCTTGTTTAATATGTTAATAATGACTTTAGAATGTCGAATCAGTGATGTTAGATGAAACTATTCTATTTACAATCATCAAATCAAATCTTATTTACTACCTATTATTATAATTTATTACATCTACAAAACAAATAAATAGTAGCCTCAAAGTCTTTGATCTATCAACATTTTAAAATCAACTAGTCTATTTTTCAAAAACATATGCTAGCCACTAAATAAATTTATAGTTGTTAAGTACTTATTTCATTTGGTGATATTGAATTTTAAAAATTAAGTTTTGGTAAATTTATGTAAATATAAAATTCATAGGGTATCAAGTAATAACAAGTAATAATAAACATAAATTTTGAAAAAAAAAAAAAATCTGTCACAATTGAATTTAACATTTTAGTTTATTTTACAAGCACTAAGTATGCTGATAAAAAAATATTTCATTTTTTAGTAATTATTAATGGAATCATTGTGAAATCAGGTCATCATTTAAGCTATAACAATAATTAACATGTTCATTTATTGTTTATATAGGCTGACAATAAAAATATATTTTAATAACAATGATAATGAATTATTTATATTTTGTCAAATGATAATTTATAATCTTTAGTTTAGAGTTTTGTTTTATAGGCAACTACAGAAAAAAATAATACAACATTACAATATTTGATATATCACCAAAAAAAAAAAAACATGAAAAATCGAGATTTTCAAAAGTAATGTTATAACATTACTAATTCGTTTTCAGGATTAAATAAAAACAGCAAAATAAAACTTACAACTGTACGGTTTAAAACCGTTAGAAATCTTCGTTATTAGCTAGCACTCTTAACAGAAAATTGACCACGTAAAATGGCAACTTTTTTTTTTTGATTTCGCAAATCAAACGCGATAACGTTACTATCGGTGGTCGTTGTGAAGCGAGTATGCAAAGGGTAATTATGAGATGTCGGAAAAATTAAAAATTAGATAAGACAAGACGCGTAACGGGAAATAATTTTGAAAAATCACAGGGGCAAGGTCGTCGCTAGGGTCCACAACCCTTGGATTTTTTTTTTTTCAAGTAAATACGTTGGAACGCAACATATCAGACACGGGTGTCTTCGATAACGTCACCCGCGTATACATACACACACGTCGGCTGGTGTGTCTCGTACGTTGCCTATACACTAGGCCTAGTAATAAGGAAAAATAACAAAACAATCATCGTGTCTATCACACGCCTATAATTATTCGTGTAAGCACACTCTCAAAACGACGACGAATAATGATAATAATTATTATTAATTACGGGTTTTCGCTGAAGAATTTCAATACGTACGATATCAGAATCACATGCAGCAGTCGATCCGGCGCGTCTAATCCATTGGGTATAGCCTGTGCCCCACACGGGATGCGGGCGACGAACGTTAAAAGACGAACTACGTGAAACGGACGGCGGCACACTGTTGCGCGAGAGAGCCCCTTAAACGGCAGACAGTCGTCAACACAGGCGTCACACACGCGAACAAGATGGCGCATCGAACAAAAGGCACCAAGCGTCCAGGCGCAAAACGGCAGCAGATGTGGCAGAGTGACGCTGACCAAACACCAGTGCATCCGCTTACCGCACGCTAAATTGACGCGTCCCCGCGTCATGGCCAACATGTGCTGGTGGTTCGCCATTTTTTTTTCATTATCATCTTTTATCAGTATCCGGCGGCCGGCTCCCACCTGTGTGGCTTGATAGTAAGTTATTGCCATAGTTGATAATAAAAATGTTTATATTACCCGTATTAATAATTGGTTATTGGATAGTGTAGTTCATAGAGTTACTCCATGTGGACATTGATATTTATTGTACCATTAATTATTATTGTTTAATTCAATTTACGGATAACTCGCCCCGATAATAACGACTTTATGACCTGTTCGTCTTAAAAATAACTGGTAACGGATAATTCCTCGTGTCCTTTTCGCCAATCTAATAACGCAGGTAACTGTTGTTATAGGTTTGTAGATCGTTATTATCACGTTTCTCTATTTAAATTTTACACTGCATGTACTCTATTGGTTATTTTAAAGTATTAAGTATTAAGTGTCCAGTTCGTTTGGACACGTTTTTGGTTCCTTACATCGCATAAAATGCATTTTTAAAATTAAAATGTAACCAGAAATATTGTAGTTTTTCCTTATTAAAATTATTTCAAAAGGATTTCATTGATTCTACATTGTCTTTCTTGATTCCTATTATTTTAATATTAGGTTTTGATTTTAAATGATTTATTTAGTTATAAAATATTTCATAAATTATCACTGTTTTTAATTTAAGTTCCAATATTGTAGGTTTTTGTCGAACCATGACTACATTTGAGATCACCCAGTCTTTGAACTGGTACAAATCAAATGTCATGGCCATTAATAAATGTGGTGACTTGATAGCATATGGCTCAAGAACTATTATAGTCTTGGTTAAAGGTTTGGATGGTAAAAGTGTCTATGATTTACAATATGACCGCCTTAGATTAAATACAAAAGTGGCTTGTGGCCGTATTGGATCAGTATCGTTTTCTCACGGAACAGAAACCCATCAAGATTCATATTATTTGGCTTCAATAGATGAAGTTAATATATATATATGGAATGTAAAGAGCATGACTTGTGAACATATACATTCATTTGGAGTAAGTTATTGTTAATTTATTTTTTTTTTTTATTTGAAAGTTTATTGGCAGGTATAACAGGTTTAAATTTAATTAATTACTTTTATTTTAAGACTTTATTTATTAAACCTTTAGTTGATTACAAATATTTGATTGACTTCAAACCCAATGTTAAAATCTTTAACAGCAATTCATACATTGAATTCTGGTTAATTGTGAAAATTTAAGTGAAGACACTACTCTTTCCCTTTGTCAAAACTTATTTATGTGAGTTTGAATTTCACCTTGCAGTACTTCTAAGACTAAATATTGCAACGGTTGCAATGCTGAACCTGACCCCCAATTCTAGGTGTTCGAAATAAAATCTTACATTTCTAAACTTTGCCAAAATAAGCAGCCACTTACATGACATTAGTTACATTATTCATATTTATAATATTTTTCATTATTATTATTATTATTATTATTATTATTTTTGCATAAAAATTATCTATTAATTAGGTTGGATGATTACATTATTCATGATAATTTTTCTGTTTTTGTATTATTATTAATATTATCTATTTTTTTTATGAAAATAAAAAACATATTCAATGAAATAATGAAAATTAGTGATGATAGCCTTCCTTTAAAAAAAAAAAAAATAAGTAATTTCTCATTGGGGGCACCATGAATGAATTTGGTCTAAATAAGGGCACTACCGGAAAAGAAGTTAATGAACCGCTAATCTATACCATTAAAGTAGTTCAGTTATGTGATTTTTTTTTTTTTTAGAATAAAAAAAATAAGAACATAGCTCTAATAGATGTGGTGTGGCTATACGATTGTTTAACTGTAGTAGCAATATCTGATGCTGGAACTTTACACAAATGGGATATTCAATCATTAAAGATGCGTAATTATACTTTAGATGTTAAAATTTCACCATTGACGTTAGCTGCTTGTCCACATCAAAAAAATCTAATTGCTATTGGATGTAAAAATGGAAATTTAATTATCTATAACATAACTGGTATGAATGAATATTTTTCAACCATTTTTAGAGGTTTAATTTCAAATTATTTTAGGTGATGGCCATATATTACATAAATTGCACTATCATGAAAGGAATATAGTTTCATTGGATTGGTGCCCAGTTCCATATAATCCCTTAAGTGCTGATCAATCTACACAACCTTTACTGCTAGCATCAACAGCTTGCGATAGAACTGGTTTATATATATGCCGTGCTGGTTTAGACATGTATAGTGAAATTACAGTATCATTGCCTACAAGACCACTACGAAAATCTAGTTTCAAGTATATAAGTTTTAGCTTTTCTTCAACTGTTAATCCATTCTTTATTTTTTTATGCAATTAAAGTATCTTTTATATATTAACTATTATTTTAAATTGTATATGCAGTAGTAAATACCAAATAATAATTTAGTATCCAAGATATATAATTTTCAAGAAAGATGGACATTTATTTTTTATTAATATACACTACCTATTTTATAAATATTGAATTTTTTACTCACAGAAATAAAAATAATTTAACTTGGAGTTGCATTAAGTGGATAAAACCTACTTTAATAATTGTTACTACGGCTTTTGGAGAAATTCTTAAAGTAGATTTGCAACCTGATAAAAATGCTGAACCATTAGTAACTTTATTGAGTGATTCCCACAAGGACGTAATTTTTTCTATAGCATGTTTTTCGTATGTATAATACAGTTAACATTTTTTGCTATTTTGAAGTCTATTTATTTAATTATATTTGTTTTAATTAGTGAATCTCCTAAACCTTATCTGTGGTCGTCATGTATGGGTAGAAAATTGATTCGAACACCTTTATTTAATACTACAGAAAGTGGTGAATTACCATTGGAAGTACCAACACTTGGAAGTTTTGTATATTGTTTTGCACTTTCTCCTGTTAATTCGGCTGAGTAAATGAATTTTACATGTTTAATTATATAAATACACTTAAATGTTATGAAGTATAATTTATAATTCTTTCCAATTATGATTAGTTTTGCATTTGGTCTTGGCGATGGAAGAATTTATTATTGGAATGTATCTAATACACGGCAATTAGAACTTATCACACTAAGTAACACTTCTGATTCTAAAGTTTTATCTGTAAGTTAAACCAATTTTTTTATTATTATTATTATTGAGTATCTAATTTTAACCTGTCCTTGTAGTTGGCATTTCATCCAGAAGATGAAGGTTTATTAGCATTTGGTACCAGTGATGGGCGTGTAGGGATTTTTAATTTAACAAAAAAAAGAAACAATATGAATTTGTTGAAAACTGTTCTAGCTCATCCAATTTACCGTTTATGTTGGGCACCAATGCCTAATACTAAAATGGTCAATGGGGCCAAACTTGCTCTTTATGTAGTTGGTAATGGGAAAATTATAATGTATAACAACACATCTCTCTGGAATGGTAAATTATATCATATTATTTTGAGTACATTCAATTCAAAACATTACAATTTAATTTCTTTGATATAAATAATAGATATAAGTAGATTATTTAAGTATAAATAAAATGATAAATATTTTAAATTTCAGATCCACATAATCTAAAAGATTACGTACAATTTAATGAAATTGAAGATAAACTGACAACACCTGTTAGACGCATTGAAATGGCTTGGAAACCAGATTATAATGTTGTTGCGATAGGAAATTCAAATGGGTATTTTTTTATACACATTCATAACTATTTTCTACTGTATATTTTAGATTCTGAACATAGTGAAGAAACTAGTGTTTTTACTATGATCGTTTTTTTTTTTCTGTAAAAAAAAGAAATTAAAGACAAGAAATCCTGACATACTTTGCATCACAGATATTCTTCACTCTTCGGGTCTGATACTCTTGATGAGTATGTTGAAAATGACAACCATTACTGTTCTTTATATTATTAACTTCCTTCATTTAGAAAAACGTCTCTTTGAAGAAATTATTTATCGTTTCTTTAAAATTCTACAAACTCACCAAGAGTATTTGACCAGAGGAACGAAAAATATCCGTGGTATGAAGTATGTCTAGCTTTCTTGTCTTTACTTTTTTAAACTTTTTTTTTTTTTTTAGGAGCATTTATTTATTAGATGGAGATACATTACAAACAAAACATGTTGTTCATGGTCATGAACAATCTGTAGAATGTATTGCTTGGCATCCAACACATGTAACTTCTGATTATAGTGAAGAGTCTAAGTACAAAAATTACTTTGCTTCATGTTCACACAGTATAAGAGTTCATAAATTAAATGAAGGTATTTAATTCACAGCAAACATTTGAACTACTGATTATATTATTAACTTTTTTAGATGGTAACCCATCACTGGTGGTAGAATTTAAAGGGCATAAAGAAAAAATAAATGAAGTAGCGTGGAGTCCCCACCGAAATTTATTGTTACTTAGTTGTTCAAATGATTTTACAGCTAAAGTAAGTCAAAATTTTATTTTAATATAAATTATGTATTTAGAATAAAAAATATTATAAACTTTAACATTACTCAATGTTCAAGATATGGAATGTAGAAAATTGTACACTCGTTGGAGTTTATTCAAAACATTTATGTACTATATTGTGTGGAATGTTCTCACCATTGAATCATGATATAATATTTACTGGGTCTGCTGATCATTCTCTACATTCATGGAAAATGTCGAAAGATTTGCACAATGATCTTGTAGACTTCAAAAGTAAACTCATTTGTATTCTTATACTATTATGCAACTATGAATAATAATATGCAACTATACATTAAAATTTTTAATTTTTTTATTTAGAAAATCAAGATACTCCTAACATTGTCAAGGAAACAATTATTACTAAAGATACAGAAATTTCAAAGATAGGTATATAGTTTTTAAATATGTATAGTAATTTCTATTCATGGTATATTTTATAAGTATGCTTATAATAACTTTTGTTTTTATTCACACTTGATATATGTGTTATAAGCATATATTCGAATCAAAAATTTTATTTAATAACTAAGAAAATAATCAAAGAAATAAATGTTTATACGATTTCATTAAATCTGACTAAGCATTTAGTTAAACGCCTAGTGATTTAACTAAATGCCTATTTCAAGTCAGACAAATAATTTTTAAAACCACACATATTTCACACCATAGTTATTCTTTTGATCCTCAGGTGGGATACTGTTAATGAATGTGTCGAATTATAAAAAAAATAAACCATAATTAATCATTACTTCAATAAATAATTTTGTTAATATAATAATAAGTGTGCCAGGTTCTGGCGTATTTTATCGCTTTTTTTATCAATTTTCTGGTAGTTTCCCTTTATGCATGGAAAAAATATTAAGAAAAATAAATTACCATTTGAGTGTGAATATGGGTTTATAAAGTTACTGATTAAAACTTTTGGACTAGTATTTCTTTATGATAAAGTGTTTACAAAATAAATTAATAAATAAATAAACATCATTATAAACTAAAACTAACAAAATGTCTAATTATAATAACACGTCAATCCGGCCTCACGACATGTCTTGTTGCACACCCGTGTCTGATAGTGGAAGCAGCACAATACACAATATTTGGTTTGTACTTTTTACGCTAAATCGTGGTCCGTGTCAAATGAACATAAAATTAAAGTAAAGTTGTCTTAAATAAACTGAATATCTGCTCTGAATCGCTTAATTGAAGAAATTATTTATCATTTTTTTTAAATTCAATACACCTCACCCGAGGAGCAAAAAATGTCCATAGTACAAAGTTTGTCTGGATTTTTAATTTAATTTTGCTTTATCAAATTAAGTTTTAGTTTGAACCACTTTTTACGTGAATTCAACTTTTCATAATATGTACATAATATTTTATGAAGTATATGCAATGCATATACATGATGCATATTATGCATCATGTAATTTTTATAGAGAACCAGTATTTTTAAATATAGACTGATTGTAGTCCAGTAACTTGTTTAAAGTTAATCAAGTGATTGATTTCATATTTTTCCTAATCTGCTATCAAAAAATTTGATTTTTTTTTTTTTATAATTCAAATACTTTACAGTTAATTTTTTTTATCAAGTTGAAGGACTAATAATATTTTTTATTGTTGGCTGTTTAAATTTGTCTTAAATTTCTAGCTAATATCAGTTAATTGCCATTAAAATTAATGAATTTAATTTTTAGTTTCTGAACAAAGTGTAGAGGCTTACGATTTTATAATTTATTTTTTTTTCTCTTTCTGAAAACACTGTGTTAGACACGTAAAAAAAATTGAGTTTTTATGGCTGACCCCATCTATGTTTTTCTAGATTTGAATTATTATAATAGATATTTTATTAGTATCTTATGTTAAAGTTAACTTAATTGTCCATCTGTTACATATTATTGTAATACAGTTTTGTTATTTTCCTATTTACCACAAACCCTTGATATTTTGAAAATGAATGTATTAATTTTTTTTTTCATTTTAATTACCATACTTAATTAAAAATTAAGAATAATGTTATTACTAAAAGTAAACACTTAAATAATTTTAATTATATTTTCAATACTATTTATTTTATTCATTGTGTATTTTTACATTTTGTGAGTAATTTAATATTTTCAAATAATTAAACAAATTAAAATTTCTAAAATGAATTGAAGATTCCATAATACTAGAGTCGTTAAACTTTAGATAATCTAGATTTATTTCATTTAATGTATAGTTATTATATAGATTATGAATTTTATTATTTTTTATGTTTATTTATAGGAGACACTGATTCAAATAAAGAACAAACTTCTTTAAAAATACAACAGTTTCCATTATCAAGTTATGAACTTTTTGTGGGAAAACATTTGGAAAAAACTGTAAATGAATTCATTAGTTCTCAATATGAAAATAAAGTGTCTATTGACAAAAAAGAAATTAATTATTTGGCATTTTTCGGAACAACTGATCAAATGAAACAGTTATTAATTGAAGAATGTAAGTTTCTAATTTATAAAAGAAATTATGGAAAAAATAAAGCCATTTTTTTTTTTTCTATTCTATCAGTGACTTGTAAAAGCACCATACAACTGATTTTTTTTATATTATTGCATTTAGTGTTATATTGTAACTATACAAAACTATAGGTACCAATAAAAAATCTCTTAAAGTGTTATTGAGCTAGCGACGTTCATTTGAAAAAAATACATCATAATACAATTTTTTTTCCAATTTCTCTATACTTTTTCCAAAAAAAAGTGGAAAATCTGTTGGAAAATTGACCAAAAACGACAAAATATACAATTACCAGAATTTCTGTAAAATTGAAAATTGCTTTTTAATATAACTTCTAAAATAATGTAGTTAGTGACTTGAAACTTTCACTTGGCAACGAGAACTTCTAAAAATTTTAAAAAAATTTGGATTATGCTACTTAGATAAGATATTGAGAATTTGGAAAAATAATCTCCCAAAAGTATCAACTAGACCACATTTTGATTTATAGAGTTACAGATCGAAAATTTTTGGACCAGTATTTCTATGTAATCTCGTGATTACATTCATCCGGAAAAAAAAACAGATTTGTAAAACCACTATATTATTCGCTTTCGCTCAGAATCTAAAAATTTGAACACTTTAGTAATAATTTATTGTTTATATGTATTTTGACTGCAAAAGTTAAATAGTATTTTATTATTAAAAATTAAAAAAAGCCGGACATACTTCGCACGACGGGTGGTATTCTCTTGACGGGCGTATTAAATTTTAAAGAAACGATAAATCATTTCTTCTGTAAAACTATTCTGAACGAAGAAAGTTAAAATTTTTTTTCACATTTTCAAAATTTTCTTGCGCCAAAATCTTTTTTATTGGATTTTTTATCAATGTTTAAATTTTCATAAAATTAGGATCAAAAAATGATGGTTTTCGAGTCGTTTTTGTCAAATTTTGGGTAGTTTTTTCCAAAAAAAAAAATTGAAGAATTGAGAAATTCAAAAAATGACCTCTCAAAAGTACAATCTAGAGGCAAATCCGGTTTCAAAGAGTTATAGATCGAAACTTTTGGACAAGTATTTCTATACGAAAAGTTGTACACAGAAAAAAGAAAAAAGAAAAATAAACATCATTGTAAAAACACTAGCTTCTTTACTTCATTCAGAATCTAAAAGTTTAGAAACAAGTCTGTGCAACACACAAATCACCATTGTTAGATATTAATACTATGATTTAGAATTTCTTACATTGTTTGTTTATGTACATACTGATTTTTTACTGGATTACTTACAAGGTTTTTTATAAACATTATATTTTTAAAAAAATTATAGGTATACAAGTTTTATGATTTATTCTGGATAAAAATTGATTATAAAACTTATTAATAAATATTATTTTTGTGTAGACAATGCATTAAAAAAAAAATCTTTAAATCAAAATACGACTCCTTGTATGAACAATATAAATATGTGGGGCCAAAATTTAGAAGGATATTTTAAGGATGCAATTGATACAAAATCTATTAATGATTGGATGATAGGAGTTGCCCCAAGTATAAGTTTTGAGTATGTATTGATACATGTTTTGATAGTTTGAAATTTGTATATTTAATATTTCAATTAAATTATTATATTTAGATTATGGACTAAAATGTGTGATGCATATGCTGAACAATTAGAAGATGCCGGAGAAATTACTAAAGCCTCGACATATTTAGTAGCTATAAAAAAGATTAAAGAAGCTGCAATTATGTTACTTAAAAACAATTTCTTCCGTGAAGCTTTATCAGTTGTGAAAAGCCAGGAAAAACAAGACAATGAAATTATATTTGAAATAACCAAAAAGTGGGCTGAATATAATGTTCTTCATGGACATCCCAAAGAAGCTGTTCATTGGTTAGAATATTATTATCAAGTATATACTACAATTTCTAAAGATACAAATTTTAACAATAATAATGATTATTTTGTTTTTAGTTATTTAAGTATAGGCGATTCACGAAATGCTTTATCTTGCCTGACAAAACTTAAACAAAGTAAAGAACTTTCTTTGGCAGCTAAGTTAGCTAAGTATGTAGATAAAGATATGGAAGAGTCATTGGTTGTTAACATCCTGAAAACAGAACATTTTAAACATCATAAGTGGAATGAAGCAAGAGAGTTTTTAAAAAATCATCCTGATCTTAATGTATAATGACATTATTTATATTTAAATATTACTTTTAATTTTCATAATCATTAATTTTTTTAGTATTTAAATATGTGGATTGGAGTTCATGAAGCGATATTTGAATTAGAACCCAAAGTCACTTTACAACTAGTTAAAGATTGGATTAATCCCACTGAAAATAATAAAATATCTTCAATCTTTGATTACATTCTTCAAAATGTAGAGTATAAACTTGAATATTATAACAAATTATTAAATACAGTGGAGTCTGAATTTATATCTGACACTTCACTGATAATGCCTAAGGTAAAGTAAATTATTTATGTTATTTAATTTTTACTTTGTCGAATGTTAATACATTTATTTATACTTGAATATTATTCTCATAACTTCAAACTTTGACTACAAATTACATTAACTTAAAATAGAATTAAATTATTAAATTTAATTGTTTAAATATTATTTTGTTCAGAATCTAAAAAAAAAAAAAATCATAAGTGTGAATTATTTGTTTACTATTTGACAGTTAACATTAAAATATTTTTACATTCATTTTTGTTAAATCTCATATAAATACTAACAGCTACTCAATTAAATTAATTTTATTTTGTAGATGATCGTGTTTATAGCTGGGCAATTTTGTTTAATAGCTTTAGAATATAAAAAATCTGGACTATTCACAATTGAATCTCAAAAGCGTTTCATTAAATGTCTCTCAGTTGCATATAATTATGAAATAATTTACTCAGAGTCCCAATCAAAGTTTAATAAACTTCTTTCAAGATTGATAATGTGGATTTTCCCAAAAGGTAATAGCTAATAACATTTTATATTTAATTTATAATTCAATTTACTATTTTAGGTCCATTATCATTGGATTTATTTGAAAACTTTGAAATGACTGATAACTTGATGAAAACTATTCGAGCATACTTGTGTTATTCATGTTTTTCGTGGTTAAGACCTCTTTATAATAGTTTATATAAAAAAATTGTTAATAAAAACGACATTGATGTAGAAATAATTTCTAATGAAATTGCTATTTTAACTCGTCAATATCAGCAGTTATTTGATAATTATATTAATGATATAATGGACTTGAAAACTTCTGATTACTTTAAAGCAAAAAAAGAAATTGAACGAATCAATCAATTACTAACTTCAGGTTCTTCTATATTTAGTGGTAAGTTTTTAATTTGTTGCTGATAAGTTTTTGGAATCTAATATAAATATTTATATAATTTATTTAGATACTACAAGTGAAAAGATAAATGGCAATATTAAGTCCTTTAATATTGATGGTAGTAATGAAGATTTTGATGTAAAATCTTTACCTGAAAATTTAAAGGAATGCAATATTGAACCTAATACTAATCATATGAAGTTAAAAGATGAAGAAAAATCTAATGATGGCTGTAAATCACTTCAAAATAAGGAAATACATAATTATCAAAACAACAATACTAATAAACTTTGTGATATAATTTGTACAAATGGTAATTTATCAAAAACATCACATTGTGAAATTAATCAGATAAATTCGCAAGATCAAAATGCATGTGATTTGAACTGTAATAATTCAATGAGTATACAATATAAAAAATACGAAAAAGATATGTACCAATTTTGTCAAAACCTGAAATTAGAATTAGAAAAATTTGATTACGTTTTAAATGATCAGCCAACTATCAAACATATTGCTCATTTGGAAATTGAAGCATCAAAGAAGAAAGATCTAGAAAATGTTGTTACAGAGTTTGAAAATGATCGGATAAATTCTCCTGATCCGTTTTTATTTGTATCAGAGTTAAATACTTTCATTCATGATTTTAATAATTTAAATTTAATAGAATAATAACTTTTCTAAAACAAACTGAGTTTATGATAAAATACTAAATGTATTCTTATAAACTAACTATGAAATAATTGATCATATATTTAACATTATCAAAAATGATTTATGTTTAAATATTTTATTTAATATATTGTATAGCATGTATACATTAACTTAGATATATAATTAATTAAAAATAATGCTCATTATGACTATTTTAATTAAGGTAGACATATTATAGTATAAAACTTTTTAAGACTGAATTTAAATAAGTTCTTAACATGTTATATCTTGTAAAATTTGATTAATACTTAAACAATGTATCTGTTTTACTTTAAAAATTGTTGAATTCATTACAAAATAAATTGAAATTAAAAATATTAGTTACAATATTTATTAATGTTTTAATAACTTTTTTACACACTAAAATTCTTTATTTCATTTTCGAAATCTTATCATTCCATATAGCTATTGAATGTTCAATACTATTAACTTTGTTAGTGCATCTATAATAACACATAAAATATTTTCAAATTCAAATATCAAATAATTCTTGTTTTAAACATACTCAGTAATAGCCATCTATTAAAAAGGGTGGCCATCTGTTAAAATCTGGGGGGATAAAAATTTTTTTTAATTGTACAATGTAAAAAGTGTGTACATCACCCGTCAGGGTGTTCTTCGCTTCTCGAGTGGGATATTCTTGATGGGTGTATTGAATTTTGAAGAAACAATATATTATTTCTTCAATTAAATGATTCTGAATGGAGTTTCAGATAATATACAATTATAATTGTTGGTTAGATATGTTTAGTAAATAACTACTGTTATTTAATAGTGTTGGATGAGTGGTGTATTTTATATAATTTTCTTGAGTTGTAACGTTGAATACTCGAATATTGTGTGTGTGTATTTGCATTGCCAAATTTGGCGTAACAATAATATTATACATGGCAGTCTGTGTAATCTGTGATAACTGAAAAGGTGTCGCGGCCTTAAGAAATGTATTTAGGCGGCAGTTAAAAGCCACACCGCAATTACCAGCTTGTATCTTATTAAATTTAGCATCGAAAAATACATAAAATAAGATAAGCGAATGTTACAAGGAATATTATAATAATATGTAGTGCTGTTGATTATAATTTATAAATAGTATTTATAATAAATTATAGAAAAAGGTATTACATAAACATGACATAATAACATTGTAATTTTAAAATAAATAAATTCCTTGCTTCATTTCAAAAAAAAAAAAAAAATCTCATGAAATATCTTTGGAAAAATTCATCATTCCATATAAAATACAATTTATCGTCTAAGGTTATATTCAGGAATCATTCAAAGAAAAGTAAACATGTATTTGTCTTTCTATCAGACATTAGTATATCTTTAAAAAAGTATATCTAGTATAATTACATCTGAAAGACTACTTACTTGATAATTTTTTTTTCTTGATTTCTTTTTAAATTTAATCCTTCCATAAGAGATTTTATTTCGCCGAGCTCTTCCTCAAGTTTACTACACATTAATGCATTGTGTGATTTCCTTTTTTCAATTTCTGAAAGAAATATGAATTATAAATTTAATTTTATTGAATTAGGTATATAAATTTGAAAAACAAATTTAATTAAATTTATAAATTGGCCATTTATTTTATGTATTTGGTATTGAAATAGATTTTTGCTAAATATTTTTAGTATAAACTATGAGCTACTATATTTTCATAGGATTTATAAAAACATGAACAATTGTCTGATACTTTGAACGTTTTAACAACATACATACCAGAATGGACGTCAGTAGAGTCTAAATCCTTGGGTGCCAAAAATATTTTTTTTTAAAGTAAAGTAAAGTATCGACAATAAAGCAGGATATTCTTCGCTCCTCGGGTCACATATTCTTGGTGGGTTTGTAGAATTTTCAAGAAACGATAAATCATTTCTTCAATTAGACTATTTTTTTAAGACATATTAATGATTTTGTAGTTTTAAGAGCATATTTCTTAATTTTACAACTTTTTTTAACATATTTATAATAAAATTTGAAATTCAGTATTAAAAACATTAATTCATTTTAGTAGTTTTCATTAGGTATTAATGTATTATTGTACCTATTCTATTTCACAAATCCATTTTTATGAACATAATAAACATTAAAAAATAATGAACCTAGTTTGTCAAAATATACAAATTTGCTGATGCTTAATAATTTGCGATCTTTTAACTTTGAAAATAATTTGAAAGATGTTTGGTGTTTCAGTGTAACAGTTTTTAAGGTGAGAACAAAATTATACTTACATCAATTTAATTGAAATACATTTTAATTTGGTATTAAACGGTTTTTTTACAAATATTTTACATTTTAAAGGAAAATTCATTAAATTTATGAAAAAGTTTTCAAGCCATTACTTTTATTTATTTCTGGAAACTTTACTTATTACGTAAGTTGATTTTCCATTTTTATTTTCGACTAATTTGTGGACTTTTTTTTATCAACAATCAAAATTTTCTAACCATGATATTGTTACTTCACGACATATAACAATAAACACGAATAATTTTCTTTAGATAATAATTATTATTGAAAATAAATACCAATGGATTTTAATTAATACATTTTCAAAATTGAAGTATTTTTAGGGATATCGAAATGATACCCTTAATGCCCCAAAAAAATTTATGAGGTATTAAAGATACCTCCTAGTGGTCTATGCTTACCAGTATTTGGGGTTGGACATTCAAAACTATTTCCTAAATTTGCTATCCAACTGTTTTTAATAAGATTATGCACAAAATCACAATTTTCCATTCTTTTATTGCGAACCTTATCTCGAAGATTTTTCTAAAACACAAATAATGTTTATATATATATATATAATGGAAGTTTCAAATTGGTATCCACTTTTGTTACATAACAGAATACAATTTTCAAAGGCTTCAAAATAGGTAAATATGAAAATAAAATATTTATAGATCATTAAAATTAATTTTTTAAGAAATGTATGATTGAGTTATTAGTTTGTCACAAGAAACACAATTTGAAAATGAAAATTACAAATGTGCTGCTTCAGTTTTTTGGCAAATGGCAAATTTTCCATATGGCAAACGACATAGGAACTTACCTACATTACTATATATGTTACTAACAAAACCAGATGACTGGACAATTCTCGAACTGTTTGGGCATTTTGCGGTTTGCCCAACCCCAATTGGCCAAGTTCAAAATGCTTTACTATTTTAGATTCTGACCGATAGCGAGGAATGCATTGGTTTTACAAATCTGTGCTTTTTTTTTCGTACGTATGTCATCACGATTTCGGGTAGAGATATTGGTCCAAAAGTTTCGATCTGTAACTTTGTAAATGGGAAAATAGTATTTGAAGCTTTCGCTCAGAATCGTTTTATTGGAGAAATGATTTATCGTTTCATTAAAATTTAATACATTCACCAAGGGCTTCACACCCCAGGTGCAAAGAATACCCATCGTGCGAAGTATGTCCAGCCTTTTTAGCTTTACCTTGTCTTAAGTTGGGCAATTATTCATGGATTGCCTAGTATTCATGAGCAGAACGAAATTAAAATTAAATTATGACTAAAAGATTTTATGTGAGTATTGTATTAATTAAAATTGTATAAATAGTATAATAATATAATGTTGTTTTTCGATAATAATGTAAAAATGTAATGATGTTATACCAAGGGCGGATCCAGGGAGGGTTGATCGCCCCCTCAGTTCACTAAAAAAAACCATTGGATATCGGGGTTTTTTATAGTCTTGTCTGTAATATTATGATAACGTTTATTTGTCCCTATATTATAGCACATACCTTAATTTCATAACTTTTCAATAATTGCAAAAAAATTATTGAAATTTATAAATTCACTTTTAAGTTCTAAATGGAGTGGAAAAGCTATAGTGGTTTTACAATTATATTTATTTATTTTTCTCTTTTTCTTTATTATTTATTTTTATGGAAACATTTTTTTTTACATAAATACTTCTTCTAAAGTTCCATACAGCTATAGTTTTTAGATCAGCAATTACATTTCGGTGGTACTGTTGAAAGCGAATTTTTCAAAATTCTCGATACCTTTTCCTAAAATAATTAACAGGTAACTGCCGAAAATTGGTAAAAACTACTTTTTTTTTTTAGAACAATTAAAACACTTGTTGATAATTTTTAAAATTATGAATTACCTTGTTTTTTGTATGGTTTTTAACTAATACCGACTCTCATTATAATACATACCGTATATTGTGTCCATACGTTTTTGAAAATGCCTGGGTATATAATAATAATATATTAATATATTATACAGTATTGTACAATGTATAAGTAAATATTTGATTATTATGAAACACAACGTTACAAGTTTGTTATAAAATTTAAATTTTTATAATAGAGTAGTAATACAAGATGTTATGTAGTAGGTGAAGCCCCCTACTACCAAAATTGTATTTAATTATTTATGTGTTCTCTACATATTTTTAAAATCACCCCCTCCGTTATTTCATTCTGGATTCGCCCCAGTGTATAACCTATATAATAATAATGTATAACCTAATATAATAATAATAATAATTATTATTATTATTGTAAAAGAAGCTCGATTGTTAATAAAATAAAAATTATCCCTCTTGTAGAAATAATTTAATTTTAATTTTACTCTACTTATGAACACTAGACAATCCGTCAGTTGTCCAATGGGATCGGGAAAATCACGAAATGTCCAGACAATTCAAGAATGGTACAGTCATTGGGCTTTTCCCGTACAATATATGTGAAAAAAAAATAGTATAAATTGGTATACTTAACAAACCAATTCATTTAATTGATCATCCATTTTTTTAATTTCTTTTTCTTTCATGTTTGAAATCACTTCGACTTTTATTTGATAGCGTATTACTTCCAAATATTGTTTTCTTAAAGAATTTTCATAAACGTTTTCATGCTCCATATAAATTTGTTCTTTTATGTTTTCTAATCTTTGCCTTAGTGGTTGGTTTGTCATATTGGAATAATTTTTATCCAACTTTTTAGCTGTTGAATTTATCTAGTTTCATTCATAAACTTAATTATTCATAATTATGCAGATATTGATTAAATAGTACAAATGTTTAATAGTCAAACACGCATACGATTGGACAGGTGTAGTAGGTAAGAGGAAGGTTTGGGGGTTCGATCCACTCTCATTGATAAATAAAAAATACTGTACTTATTTCACAAGATGATATTTACAAGTTATAATTAGTATCATTCATAGGTATATTTTAACTGACCAGGGAAATAATCATCAAAAATAATTTTTACATAAAAAAATGGTTTATGCCTTTTGACTTATTTGAAATTAAATCAAATGATAATAAAATTAAAATAAATATAGGTCAGATTAGACATCTATGATTAAAATGCATACCATAAAATATAGAACAACTCGTAACAAAATAGATTTTTATCATGGACAAACTGACGAGAGACAAAAATTAGTGTGGAGCACGCCAGTCAGTGCACTTCCCCACTTCCCTATACCGCCTGCAAAGATAATAAAAATATGGATAGGACCACGGACGGTCAAGATAAAGTCGGACAACTCCCTGCGTAATTTAAAAACATGCTACATTATTTAACTTATTTATTTAACTAGTCATTTAACTTTTTCCTTTATCATTGATCATTATATGCCATTATGGACTAAGATCTATATAGTCTATTACAAAATGCCGCTTTTTCAAAAATTGTCACTAGGGGAAATACGGGACCGCCCCTCCTAAATTCAGCCCTGCACCCCACTGAATGAGTTTCTATTAGATATATGGTCTTAAACAAAAAATTACTGCAGTTATTTAATATAAAACTAAAAGTTTGCAATATTTTTAATTTTCCAAATTTAATGAGGGTATGAAGGTAATTTGTTGAAAATAATTTTATTAAATCTGAGGAATACTATCGGATAGGTGGCTACGTCTTAAAAAAATTGTTTGTTTGTTTAATTTTAGGATTATTTTTTTTGGATTTATCAGTAAATTAATAAAAATAATTTTATGAAATAATTTTTCTTATTAGAAAAAATTTTGGAAAATTTCGAAAGTTAAATGTTTAAAAACTAATGTACGGTTCAAATGGCAATCTATGATCAGTATGATCTATAGAGGGATAAAATGAGGTTTTATTAAACTACAGTGGAACCTCGATAAGTCGAACCTCAATAAGTCGAAAACCTTGATAAGTCGAAAAAAATTCTATTCCCTTGCGAAAACCTCGATTACTCGAAAGAAAAACTATAGATAACTCGAATATTC
>JAIPRM010000547.1:31572-53183 GCA_025469315.1 Stegophylla sp. TES_Ste_2020
AATCCGGTTTCAAAAAGTTATTGATCGAAACTTTTGGACAAGTATTTCTATACGAAAAAGTGTTAACAGAAAAAAAAAAAAAATAAAAAAAAAAAAAAAAATAAACATCATTGTAAAAACACTAGCTTCTTCACTTTGTTCAGAATCTAAAATAATAAGAGTACCAATTATGATTGAACTTGAAATCAAAATAGTTAATTTTTTGCTGCTCTCCTTTTCGCCCACATATTCAGTAGAAAAGGGATTCAATGTTGGTATTCAGCTTTTAACGAAACAAAGAAATCGGTTGGATATTTGCAACAAAGGTGATTTGCGTTTAATGTTAACCAATATAGAACCAGACATCGCAAAATCATCATGTACAGGGCAGTCACTGAATAGTTATATTAATTAAATATTCTTTTTTGTGTATAAAAATAATAATTTTTCGTAATTGATTGAGTAGAATAAAGTATATATTATTATTTCCTCAAATATAGTTTATTTATTTTAATTCAAAATATGTACTGACATTTACTTCTGAAAAAAAAAAAATGCATTGACTGGAACGAAGCGTAAGCAGTTAGTTACTTTGATAAAGGCGCGCTTACCCTTTATGGTTGGACACCAGTCTCACGCTATCAGTGTGAGGACGATCAGCGACGCGTCTATTTTTAATTATTTCTCATATATCGCACTGAGCGATTTGGATAAACGAAAATGAATTTCACTTGAGGAGTGAAAAACACCCATGGTTTCGATTTTTTATTAATTTATTGTTTGATATTCATGAAAGTAAAAAATTTCTTATCAAAACATTTCTTCACGTATTACCTACAAGCGAGCTTTCCGCATACCACGGGTTCCTCTGATATAACCAATACTCTGTTTTGAATAAATTATTAATGTTTAAATTAATTTCTCAAGGTGCATATTTTTTAATTTTATAATTATTTAATTTATGATAATTATAAAAATCTATTCTATCTATTATTATAATCGCGCCTAATTTATTGTTGGTCATTATGATGCAACTAATTGGTTTATTAATAATTGTGAAATAAAATGTACATAAATGTATATAATGTGTATATATGTATAAGTAGTATATATATGTATATATTTATATGTATTAGACTAGGTTTAAACTAAAAAAGAAAATTCAATGGGCATATTGTATAAAATATACTTTAGGTTGAGGTATAAAATATTAACGAATGTTAAATAATGAAAAATAATAAATATTTATAAATCCAAGATATTATCAACAAAAGAAACAGTACAATTGCGCGTACAAACATTATTATGGAGGACAATGAAACAACGCGACTAAAAATAGTACTATCTTACGAAAAAAATACATCTGTTCACCATAACTCCACTGTTCTTCACAAAGTAAAATGCTAGTTTTACACACAGAAGTTATTACAATAATACGATAATGTGCATTATGGAAAAAAAAAGGTATTGTATTATTATGGTATTTTGAAATAATCCTGAACTATCGATCTTAACTGCGAAAACATCATAATTTGGTCTATAGAATACAGACATTTTCTTTTGCCTGTTATAAGCACATATATTTATATCTATAAACAGTATAGATTCTAGTGATTCTACGCATTAAATCGAAAAGTCACTCACTGACTAACCATGACATTTCGAAAACTAACTTGACCTGTGTGGAGCTAAAATTTGACAGGTGTGTATTTTATAGACATGAGACGTCATGTAAGAACGGATTTTCTAATATTCAACCCCTAAGGAGGTAAAATTGATAAAAATAAGGGCACTTCAATTGTCCAATTTGAATTTTTAAACTTCTTTAATTTTCGCAATGTTTTTTCAGAAGTTTTTAAAATTGTTTTTCATTTATTGACCCTTCTAAAAATGTATTACATTTTGAAAAATAGAATTAACTTATTAATATACTTTACGACATTACTTCATTATAATACCTATGTATTTATTGTGCAATATGAGATACGAGATTTCACCTGATTACGTTTTGAAGGGAACAGGAAAATGAAAAACAATACCTTTCCATAGATTAAATAAAAACATTCCCGAATATTTTTAATCATTAAACTCATTTTCGATAAAAATGTAAATAACGAGGTACTGCAGTTTCACTAACAATGTACAGTATTTTATTTATGTACCTATATTGTTAGAGTCAAATCAGTAAGAAATAGCATCTATTCCATGTAAAGCAAATCCATATAGTAGGAAGTTTGGTTTGAAGAAAATAAATTCTTAGCAAATGAAGCATATTTGGGGGGGGGGTCGTGTTTGTGGCTAAATACTGTCTTTGTGCCTATGCAGAAAAACCTCGATTGGGCTTAATTAAATTAAATAACGTTTAAATATTTATTTGCGGTCAAGAACATTACAAATCAATAAATTTGGTAACATCGCAGTAAAATTTAAGTTTCTCTGTTCTCATACCACTTTTTTCAGACTTTACAAACTAACAGAATAAAATGTATTATAATTATTTTAATATGGTTAAAAATAAGATTTTACTGCTTTGTTCCGTCATTGTTCTGGTTAAGTTAAAAATTTGATTTTTCGTCATGACCGATTCACAACTTAAATTTTATATTGTATTATATTCCTTTTGTCAATTTAATTTTTCTACAAATTATTTTTTTTAATTAATTGATGATATAGACGTATCTTTTAATTTTTGAATGTCCTGGTATTTTTTTACCACTGCTTTATTTTTATTTTGTTTTCTTGCTGTTCTAGCAAGGTTTAGTTACGTACTTGTTTGAAATTGTAGTTAAAAAATATGAACTAAAATGATAGTGAAATGATTTACATATTGTGTTTGATTACTAATGACTAAATCCGTTGGCTCATTGTTTAAGAGGATGAACATTATTTTCGCTCAAAAAACTGTTTACTTAATTATAAATAATCAACAAATGCTTGCACATTTTATCTGCTGAAATTTCTGACATCAATTCCAAAAAGTATTCTGATCCTTTAAATGGATGTCAAAATGAAAGACCATAATAATATTGTTACCATTTATTTTTCTTTGAACCAACATTTCCCCAAGTGAAATTTACAAGTGGAAAGTTTGATTCCTGGTTAAATATTAGCTAGTAAGAAAACTTCGTATTTTAATTTTTACGTTCGTATTTATTTTATATCAATAAAAACTATTCCATTTATTTGAGTAATGCGTCAAAAATAATTAATGTAAACATTTTGATTGAATTTGAATTGATTTGACTCTGATTCTGTAGTGAGGTTAGGTTAGGCTACTTTATTATAATAATGAAAATTGGACGCTGTAATACAATTATAAGTAAAGCTCAGGTAAAATATTTTAAACTAAGAATCTTTTTTATAAAATATAAATATGATGGGTATGTAAAAAAGGTCGTACTTCGCACCTTGGGTATTCTTCTCTAGTTCTCTTCTTAAGTGGAATACTGTTGTGGTGTTGTGGGTGTATTGAATTTTAAAGAAACGATAAATCATTTTTACAATAAGACAATTCTGAGCAAAGCTTCAGTTTATTCAAGACAATTTTGCATAGAAATTATAAAGTTCGTTATTATAATGAAAAAAAATTATTTTTTACTCAGTTACTTTTATATTTCACTATTAACTGAGAAAAGTAAAAACGAAAATTTTGAGGAGGAGAAAAAGTGAGCGAAATTTCCAGATATTTTTCTTTTATATTTTCAAAATTATTTCTCATATTATAGACTATAATAGTCTATTTATATTTTAATTTTCATAAAGTTTGAATTAAAATAAGATATAGTTTCCGAGTCTTTTTGCGAACGTTATCATGATGGTGACTCCATCTGGTGCCTAGTGCGCCGACTAATCGGCAGAGTTAATTTGTACTTTTTCCTGAGTGGCGGTGAAAATGAAATTGTTTGAAAACGAACGTCAGGGGAAAAATACTGAAAATTCAACAAGGTTTGTTCTCTTCCGGGCAACTTACCATTTTTTTAACTGTCGGCCTGAAAATCGTCGGAAATGGAGGAAATAAATTAAAACAATCGCGAATAATTTATTTGTGTGCTGCTGCGTGTGGCTATTACGGTTGTTAATATTTTAGGTACGAAAAATTCAAAGTATAATATCAAAGTATTATCGATGGTAGAGGGGGGGTACCTATCGGTATTTCGACTCGATGCCTCATGGGTGAACGAAAAGCGTCGTCGTCGTCTTCGTTTCTTCCATGACTATCTTCACCGTGTGCGCACTCTACGTATCTCTGTCGCGCTGATCACAGTACAATTCGCTTCGTCTCGTACTATTATAGTAATTTTCACACAAACGCACGCACGCACGCACATGATATCCCACTGATCCTCCTCTCACACTAACACACGCAAATGCACACCACGACCACAGTGTGTACACCAGTACAGACCCACAAACACAGCACACACACACACAAATGTGCTTGCGAGCGTAGTGTAGACAACACTGGCGCGCACACACGCACAAACGAACGAACACATACATAAACACACCGTGCCAATGTATTTTTATTTTATTATTTACATTTTGTGTACAAAAATGTTAGTCTGATACTAAGGTTAAACACATCGATCGCGAAGTCGTGTTTTAGTTTTAAATGTGTTTAGTATTTTGGTAAGTACGTCCGATGCTTTTAAGTATGATTTTTTTCGTGGTGCCGGGGACTGCGTACGGCGGGGTAGCGTGGTGACCATCCGGCGGCAAAGACGACGACAACCGCGAGATTCCTCCGATCCCAATTTTATTGTTCGGAATGGCGTCGTCCGCGTCGTTTTCCAGCGCGCGCGCCTCGCATTGAACGTCTCGCCTCGCCGTGTCGTGTCCCCGCCGCCGTCACATGTTCCTCTAGCTTGCTTGGCCGTCACGTCGCATCCGTCCGGGTTTTCGTCCGTCGCGTCGTTTGCTCGTATTCCCCCCTCAAGGACGGCAATCGAAAATCAGATTTGTTGATTTCTCGACCGTGCTGGAAATTGGAATTTTTCCTATTATCGCGCCAAACCGCACATATGCTCCCTTAGCGTGCGTCCCTTCGCCGCCGCCGCTTCCGCCTCTGCAAATGTTGTCACCGCAGACACTACCAACCCTGCCGCCGCCGTCGGTGAATTCCACACGTATTATATTCTTTATGAAATGAGTTTTGGACGTGTGTGATGGTGACAAAGGTGTCCGGCCGGTTTTCACGTTTTTCGTTTTTTATAGTTGTTGATATTATCTTCGACGTCTCATTTGTTTTGTTTTGTGTTTTTGTTCATTATCACTTGACATGTAATACATTGCAAGGTACTTATTGTATTAATTTTTTCGTAATTTATTTTTGTTTTTTATTTTCCGTCTGTTGGCGATACATAGTTCATTTTGTCTTATTACTGCTAAACAGTGAGACTTTGTCTTACCAGATATCTGGCAAATATTACCTTTTTGTTTCAATATGTGGTGTACTATTTTTAGTTTCCTTCTCCTCACCAACTACCTCTTTGGTCGCCATTTCGAGTCTATAATTTTTGTTTTTGGTTTCAGATTGCCCTGTAAATACCGTTGTACATAGGGAATAGGTGAATCTTAAGGATATATATTATCGTAAAATGAGTGGCGTTAAAGGTGTTGTGAATCGCAGCGCCAAGACGTCTGGCAAGAACACTAACACCACTACAATACCACAAAATACAGATTCAAAGGATGCAGTACCAAATAAAACAAGTGAAAAAGATAAAAAAGTAAATTTTGTGTTATTATATACTTATGTGTGTATTAGGATTACTTTTTTTTTTAATATATCATTATTATAAATATTCCCTGGAGTATTCCTTATGTACAACTACCATAGCAAATTATTTATGGACACTTAATAGTACCTTCTTATCTTCTAAATATCTTCAATATTTAGTTGGTAGGTATATAGTGATGTGTTATCCAAGCTTTTTGTTATAAAATATTGAGGTCCTATGAATATTTTTGAATAAGGCTCATCAGGGACTAAAATTGTGTGTAGTACAACACACTTTGTGCGGTATGATATATTGAGTGTTTAATATAAAACGAAAAAGTGTGTTAGGCTTGCATTGTGACAATTTATATTTAATTTTGTTATTCAATATTTTATAATTGATTTAAAAAGTTTGTTGATTTTGTTTAAAAGATATCGGTAAGACTGTAATAGCGTGAAATGCATGGTCCTAATAAATTTGTGATATAAAAATATTAATAAATTATTAATTAATAATTTATATTAGATTTCTAGTATACTCGTACTGGTTTATACAATTTATAGACTGACCTTACCAATTATTAGAAATTCTTAAGTATATTATTTCAGTATTGCATTTATTAGTGTTATTATTTATTTTTTTTTTTTTTTGGGGGGGGAGGAGGATATCATATGTGTAGGTAATTTAAAGTATTTTAATGAAGTAATAAGTGTTCAAAAGATCGAAAATATAGGCGATATACTAGTACAAAGTATGTAGTATGAAAATTTAGATATTTTATCTCTGAGGCTCATGAAATTATAATGTTTAAAATGAAAAGAAAATTATTAGGTAATTCACAAAATATTTTAACAGAAACTTAATTTAAAATAGTATAATATATATCTAATACTTATATTATAATGATAATAGTATAATTGTTATTAATTATAAATAATTTAAATTAATATTTGTATTTTATTAGAAGAAGCCTATTATTTACCTAAGGTAGTTTACCCTATAAATGTATGGATTGCAGGAATAAAAATGAATATTCCAAGTGCCACCTCACCCCATTTGTATAATGGAAAATCCAAGGCACTACAAAGCAGTTACTAAATACTGCATTCTCATTCCAAAATATATTTATTTTGGTGACATTAATAACATGGTAGTTTTAATCAAAATTAATAAATTTTTTCTAATTTTCCTTTATTCCTATGAATATTTGTTCTATTATTTGATTAATCCAAATAAAACTTGTTTCAATGTAATTTTAATCCTAAATAGTAACTATTTATCCAATATATCACATTTAAACTGTAATGTAAAAATAAAACATATGACTCCTTATACTCGACTCGACAAATCGAAAATATTCCTTGGTTTGCTGTGCAATGCGGGGACATTTCAGTTTGATAATCGTCAAAGAAGTCATTCAGAAATGCCTTGATCAAAAGTTTTGTGCTACAAATGGCTGTGATAAAACATATTCCAAGAATAATCACTACTTATTAGTTCCTGTGGTTATCAGTTGTTAAGATGGGGATGGCAATATCACTTGGAATATTCATTTTTACTCCTGCAATCTATTCTTGCCTTATAATAATTGTATTATAATTCATTTTAAATCTAAAAATATATCTGCACCTATACATGTTGTTTATAAAATAATATAACTATTAATAGATAGGTATAACATTATTTTTTACGATGTTCATGTGTAATTAGTGCCTACTTGAATTTCATATAGTTGGCTATATGTTTGATTTTAATTGCAATTAGAAATGTAATTTTTTATGTTAACCTAACCTAACCTATGCACCAGAGAAATAAACATGTTGGCCTCTAATTTTTTTATTCTAATTCTGTCAATGCTCTGATTGATAATATGTTACTAATCTTGCTTGAGGACACAACTTTCAGACCTCTCTGCTTACACTTTGTATATCCAAAATATCCCTAAATTTTCTGTGCAACATTTTGGTTTCATAATCTTCATTTGCATATACTTTATGTCAGTGGTTCCCAAACTTTTTATTCAAGTCTACCTAAGAATGGTAATTTTTTCTCACAACTATCACTGGCAATACAAAGCAAAATAAGCTACCAACAGTTATAGAATTTTCATATTTCTATACTTAATTTTAGATTCTGAGCAGAGCAAGAAACATATGAATTTATAATGGTGTTTGTTATTATTATTTTTTCCATTTGTGAGTTACTTGTGTGTAGAAATACTTATTGAAAAGCTTTGATCAGCTACTTTTTGAATCAAAATTCGGCTCTAGATTGTACTTTATACTTAGCATTTTTTGAAATTTACATTGTTCCAAAGGGTTGACACTTGTTGCTTTGATTGTTGGCCATTTTGGCTATGGTAACCATGGCAACATGCTAATTATTATTGTTTTGTGGTCATTGTATAATAACTGAACCTCTGCTCAGAATGTTGGTCCCGATAAAATGCTGTAGTGTGACATCTATAAATAGAATCAATATAATTAGGCTCTCCAGTGATGATCAAATGAGGTTTACCTGAACCTGCATTTGTCGAGTTATAACATTTTGTTTTTCATGAACTCATTTTCAATCACTTTCAGTGAAATACAAAGATTTTCATGCAATATCCTGTTGGAAATCACAGAAATTCAAAACCACATATCCTTGAAGCAGATATTTACCAAAACAGTATCATCCCAACCACATCTGCAATCTTTAGAAAATTTAATAAAATGTTGTAAATTAGTACTAAAAGAAAACTTCCCTGCAACGTGTGTGATCTTGCTTTGCAGAATTCAAGCAGATTTGGATTAATAAATATTTGTTAACTGCGCTTCATATTTCAAATTTGATATTTTTATCAACAACAGATTTGTCTCCAGATATTGAAAAATTAATAGCTAAGTCTCTTCATAGATCTCACTGATTTTTTTTAATATTATTAAAAATTGAAACATGTGAAATTTAAAATGTTCTTTGATTTATAAGCTATCTTCATAACATGGCCCGCCAGCTAAATGTAATATTGAAATTATAGCCAAATTCCAAAGTAAATTGGGCACCCTTATTTTAAACTTGAGCGTTTTTTGTACATCAATATAAATGAAACATTTGAACAAATTTTGAAATTAAATTATTTTCTGAATCACTTATTATTGCTCATTTTTGTAGTAAAATTAATGTTTTCAAAATAAATATAATACGTAATATTTAAATAATGTTATCATGATATCTATTTTCAGAGAAAAATATTATATTGGTTATTGTCTTATCTTACTTATTTTGTTTGGCAAGCAGCAAATTAAAACTTATAATATACTTCTAAATTTTAGATTCTGAGTAGAGCGAAAAAGATTATGATATATATTACACTGATTTTTTTATTATTTTTTTCTTTATTTCTTTTTCCTGAAACATTTTTTGGTATAGGAATACTTTTCCAAAAGTTTTGATTAGTAACTCTACTGATCTGAAATCACATGGTGCTTTAGAGAGGTAATTTTGCTTATTTCTCAAAACATTTTTCAAAAGCATGGAAAATCTGTTGAAAAATTGACAAAAAACGGCAAAATAAGATATTACCAAAATTTTCATAAAATTGCCCGAGGTGAAAAATACTTCCCAAGGTGTGAAGTACACACTTTTTTAGTTTATTCACTTATTCTATATTTACCAGTAGCATCTATGAGAAAATGAAACATTACTTAATTACATTTACTCAAATTAGTATTTCAAAAATTACTTCAAATATTTTTTCGTCACACTTGTATTGAAAGTTTAATTTTTGATATAGGTAGATATGGTCGAAAATGATTATTATCCATTCAGCTGGTAGGAAAGCCCGTTCCATAGAAAAAAAAAAAGATGTCCAAGGATTATTATTTATGTATGAGATTGGGTGGTAATGTTACTTTACAGCCCGCTAGCATGAAAATAGAAAGTTGTCCAAGGAGTATTATAAATATATGAAATGTGACAAATATTAGCATGTGTGGCTCGTGTGGGAAGGCAATTTCAGTTTTGGACAAAGTGCCGCATTTGTTGCCCGTGACTGAAATTGCTCACTTCCCACCCTTGCCACATAATATACTATATTCTAAAATACTAAAATTTAGTATAAAGGCCATTAGATAAACTTGATTTTGTTTTAAGATATTTATATTCATCCAGTTATATGATATCCACTGTGTATACATTTTCAATTATACAATATATGTATTTGGCATTCAGTGTAAGCAATGTATGTTTCTATACCTGCCTATGGTGTCTTATGTCTAATATATATGTTGTCGGCACTATATAGACGAGTTAGTATGTGAGGTTTGGATATACGTGTTGTAATGCTATAAATGAGACACGTCTCATTCATTTTTCAATGAAAGGAATATTTACCTCGACCCGCCGAAATATACAAACTGTATGACTGTATTATGTGTACGTTTTGTTTGTACTCTTGTTTTTTCTTGTTTTAGTCCTACATTATTATTATATATCTACACACCTGAATTATCCACATTACTCCACTGATATTTACTCTTTAATTTATGAGATGTTTAATTTTGAATAAACTTGTAGTTTCGGCAATAATAATTTTTTAATCTTCTTTCAATATTTACCTTTTTTATTGATGTTAACTTCAGTAGAGTACTAATAGTGATAATTGTATTTCTGTGTAATCATTAAAGAAAAAAAAAATATGATATTAGACTAATAAATATAAAATAATATTTGTTTTAGCCCACAGCTGAACAGCTTAGAATTGCTAAACTTATAGAATTTGAATCTGATGAAGAATCAATTCAAGACAAAGTCATGCAAGTAAGTCAACAATAAAAATTTTTTTACGAATTTTTTATTTATGTTAAAACATATTTTTTTATTGTTAGGTTATGTCAATAACTCAAAAAACAGAAGATGAAGTTGTTATTGCTCTTCATGATAATGGTCTTGATATATCATTAACCATTGAGGCACTTTTAGAGGGACCACAGGTATTTAATATTTATGTATTACATATATTATATTTGTTAGAATTATTTTAAAGTCACTAAAAAGGGATATAAAAATAAATTTAAATTGATAGCTAGTGATTTGTTTTACCTCCATATTGTTTTTGATTAAATACATAGATTATGAGTGGAGCAAAAAAACTAGCATTTTTTTTACAAAGATGTTTATTTCTGTTTATTTTTCCTGTAAATTTTTTTTGTATAGAAATACATCTAATAATTTCGATTAGCATTGTTTTGAAGCCCAATTTTGTCTTTAGGTGGTACTTTATACTTATATACAGAATATAATTTGTTTTAGGAATCTTGGTCAACAACAGGCAAGAAAAAGAAAAATCGCGCTAGTAGTGTCAATAAAAAAGAAAAAGAAGAATTAAAAAATGGTGAAATTGATGGCGCTGGTTAGTAAATATTTTTATTACTTTTTTGTTATATTTATTGTATTTTATTTATCAATTAAATTTCAAAAAAGAATAATGGCCTTTTGTTATACTAGAATCAGAGTGGGACGAAAATATTACACCAGTAGCTAATAATACTACTTTAAACAATAGTGGATTTAACGAAAGACGCGGACGTGGTCGTGGTGGACGAGGAGGTTATAGTAATAGACCTAGACAAACTGAAGCTCAGCGATTCGGAGGAGAGTCGCGTAAATGTTTGTATAAATTTCTCCTGTTTTGAATATCTATATTACAATTTATTTTTATAGGGAGAGAGCGTGAAAATAAAGAAAATGAAAAAAATTTAGCTGAAGATGGTGCTAGTGGCGAGAATCGGAACTTCCGTTCTGATAGCCGAGGTTCCAGAAGAGGGATGAATGGTTCACGATTTAATGGCCGATCTAGAGGTACTCGGATGTTCCAGAATAGTGAGCGTGGTAATGGACCAGGTTCTAATAACACTAGTGGATTTAGTCAACCTATTGATACCTGGTTTAATCCAACAAATAAGGAATCAAAGAAAGGTAAGGAAATAAAATATTTAAATTCAACTCATACTAACCTTGGGTTAGAGTTCCTAACAAATTTAATTCACGTAACTTGATGAAGAATAAATTTTGTTTAAACAGCTGTATAATGATTTTGTTATTTCTTTTATACAATGAATTTGATTGTTTAGTTTCGCATGGTTCTTCTAAGTTTTAGGTCCTATTGTCGTAAAAAACTATTGAACAATATTTTGTTTTATATAGAATTGTATAGTAGTTATTTTAATAGTATAATAATCATTTTAATTTTTTTTTCATAAAACAAATTTTTGTTTAAAAGATAATTGGGATACCTTCCCATCTCCTGAAGATTGGGATAATGAAGAATATACTGGTTCATTAGCCGATACTAAAGTTTTTACACCTAGTAGTGGTGTTGAAACTATTGTTCCAAATGAAGCTGAAGTTCAAAAACCAAGTGAAAGTAATGCATATTTAGAGGTGGAAGATTGGAATGATGCAGTACAAGTACCTAACCAATCAACTACAGTTGTAAATAATGTAATTATCTTTCTAAAATAATAATAAACTTGATTTTGTATAAATAATTTATTTGTTGTATATTAGAATGCAGCTTCTGATAAACTGGCTGCAATTGCTAATAGCAAAACACTTACACCTGAACAATCTCAATACCTATCATCTTTGACTCAAGAAAGTCAACTAAAGAAAGTAACTCAACCTGCAGTTGCTGCTGCATTCAATTCTCATCCTCCAGGTACAATTTTAATACATTAAAATAGTAGTGCATTTAAATTAAATAAAATGTTAGCTTATTAAATATTATGTTTTTAGTGGAGTTTGTTTCTTCGCCATATGAAGAAAACTCAGTGGGTCCAGGCAAGAAACCAACTTTACGAGCTCGTATACCCCCTCCTTCTAAGATACCACTAAGTGCTGTAGAAATGCCTCCAGAAGATTCTAGTGTGAATATTAATTTCTTGGATGTTTCATTTGGCGCTATTGATCTTTCTGGTGATGCTACTCAACTCTGTGACCCATCCCAAGAACAAAATGCATTGCCACCTGTTGTTAAATATGATGATTCAGTTGCTCAGAAAGTAGATTCTGTGTTAACCCAAACTGAATATTCGACAATGAACAATCAAGTCACTATTCAAAATCAAAGGTCACCCCAAGTAAACCAGGCACTTCAGCAAACTGCTAAAATTGGCCCACCCCCTGGTGTACCTCCTCCTGGAGAATATTTAACCAAACAAAATGCTGCAGCTACTAATCCCTATCAAAATGTAAATTCTGGACAACCAACATCCATTTATAATTCTTCAGTTTACTCTAATAATCCACAAGTATGTAACAACAATTATTGATCTTACTAAAGAAGATTATCAAATGTTAACTTATGTGTTTTTAAATTTAAAATTACAACTAAATATTTTACTTTTTGTTTTAATATAAATTAAAAACAATTTTCCAGGGTATAACCAGTCATTCAAGCTTGTATGGTACAACTGCTTCAAATATTGGTGTAAACAGTACTAATCCACACATTCCTCAATTGTCTCAGTCTAATCATTCAATTTTAAGTGCTAACTACTCCCAAACAGCTGCACAGCCTCCGTTCCCATCATACTCTTACCCAAATCCAGCTCACTCATATCAGGCATCTGGACTTTCCTATCCTATTGTTTCAGCTGCTAATTTAGCATCAATGTACACCCCATCAACATATTCTAATTATATACATCAAAATTTACATCAGACTGGTAATACAAATAACTTATCTAAATCTACAGCTTCATTAACTTCAACAACAAATTCTACAAAAGATAGTCTGGTTTGTACTAATTTTATAATAATGTTATAAAATAATTTGTTATAAAATAATTTGTTCATATAGTATGATCAGTCACAACCATCAAGTAATTCTCTTACTTCAAGTGCAAGTAATTCGACTGGAAATAATATAAGTGGTACAACATCTAACATTGGACTCACACAGAGTACTTTATTAACTTCAAAAACTACTACACCAACAAGTAATTTTTAAATTGCAATTATAATAAATCCTCATAGATGAATTTACATTTTTTTTCTTGTTTATTAACTAGAAGAATACGAGTTTGATTTTAATCTAAATGTATTCTACTTTTATTACTTTAGCCAATAAAAGTGGTGTTTTATCAGGCATGCCTCCTGGTGTTGCTCCACTTGTTGGTGCTCAGTATATATTGAGCCAACAGGGTATTCCAGGATATTATCACCAGTCACATCCTGTTTTGTATAGTGAAGAACATTTACAAATGGTACAATCAAGGTTACCTCATCACATGGTAAAATATTATAAATAAAGGTCATAGTTTTGTGTATTAATAGATTATTTTAAACATTTAGGCTACTAACTTTTATTCACCCGACCAAATGTATCCTAATGTTTCTTCAAGTTTAAGTGGAAGAGAATCGGCTGGAACTGGTATTTCTAACGTTGCAGGTTACACATCATTAACTGATTCAAGATTTGCTCGTACAGACAATAATGCTTCTCCAGTTCCATCTACTCTCTCACAGCAGGTGATATATCATGTTAAATTCTAGAATAACTGTATGTACAGTACAAGTGAAGACAAGCCAAACACTCATCTAACTAACCCAAAATTTAAAAACTAATTTTTCATTTTTTAGTATTTTAATAATTTATTAATTTAAATGGAAATGAAATAATATTAAACTAATTTTAAGGTTTAATAATACTATCATAGATATAGGTATGGAAACTGTTTATAAATAAAAGTATCGAGGAATTTTAGAATTCTACATCATACCTGTCACCTTTTGTATTTTCAAATTATTTTTCTATGTATTAATACATATAATAATAATAACATACAAATAAATATTATAATATTATAATTATATTAATAAATAATAATTATTATAAAAATACAGTAGTCTCGCTTATCCGGACTAGTTGTGACCGGACTCTTCCCAGATTATTAAAAATACAGATTAAATGGAATGACTTTTATTTTAAACTTAATAATAAATATTTTTCAAAAAAAAAAAATTTTTAGCAAATTTTTATATTTTAAAAACTAGGTACGTTATTTCTTATATTTTTGTTATATTTATTATGTTCATAAAAACTGATTTGAAAAAACATTGTATGTACAATAATACATTAATACTTATCCTATAAAAACAAAATGAATATTTTTTTTTTTGTATAACTGAATAACTGAATTTTAAATTTTATAATCAAATAAGATCTAAAAAGTTTTAAAATTAAGAAATATGCTCTTAAATTCACTAAATATGCACTATAAACTTAAATATTTATTTTGTAGTGTCATGAAATGAATTTTTAGCTGAATTTGCAATATATCAAATTGTTCACTAAATATATACAAATGCAACAACTTCCGAGTCTAAATGATTACTATATTTAAAGTTATAAAACAAAATTTGTTAAAGCATAAATGTTTTTTAATTACATTTTGTATTAACAATTTTAATTTTAATTTTTAGTCTGGAACTTTGGCTCATCAGCAAACATTGTTAAATCCACCTATTACTCCCAGTTATACATATTATTATGGCCAGTCTGTGATACCAGCTAATCCGTTCCAGTATGGTACAATGTACCCGGTAAGTTAATTTAAATAAATGTTAATATCTTAATTATTTTTTTTTTTTTTTGTATGCATTTATTTATTGAGTATCAACAAAACTATATTTGCTGTGCCTTAAATTATACTCAGAATAAATTAATGGTATTGATGGTTAACCTTTAACAACATTTAATATTTTATTACATAAATAATTTAGTCATTTTGCGTATTTGTGGATGTTATCTTTTAATCAAATTTAAAGGAAATATATGTTTAAATTTCCAAATATAATTTTATATGTGAATAAAAAATGATTATAAAAACATAACTTAATTTACTTAATTAATATTTGGGGGTTAAACATATTTTTAGTTTAATTAGGTATATTATTTAATAAATTAGAATTGATTTATATGAATCTATTTCATAATAAATGTCCTAATTTATTATGAACTATTTAAATTTTAGTTGATATATAACTTATTAGTTGATATAAATAAGGTATATTTTTTATATTGAGTTAAATATTTAAATCTGAAATCATAAAATAAATTCTTGGTAAATTTTTTCTAATACATTATAAGGAGAATTTAAATAAATGTTTACTATATGCACTACTTAATCTTTATCTTTAGCATTAGATTTTGGATTTTGAAATTATTATTAGAAATAGTTTTGTAGGGACTTATAGGAAGCTGTTTCGTTCTCTATTTGGAAACTTTTTTAAAGAAAAACCTTGGAAGTTTTTCATATGTGATCACCTCCAACATTAGCATTTAAATGGAATGTTAGCAATCTTTGGTATACATTGATTAGTGAGGTTTTTTTCTACGTTTTAACACAACAAAGCTTGTATACACAGAAGTTCCTTGTATTATTGCATAATTAACAATTATAACATTGTAGATTATTATTGATTTTTCTTTTGTAGAACACCATTTAATTATGATGTAAAGTAAATTATCAGCTTTGAGAATATTTTCTTTATTATTACTTAACATTATTATTTAATAATTATTGTTTGTTATTATAAATATCATCATTGTTTTTGTAGTTGAAAATTGTATACATGCTTATTCATGTACGTGAATTTAAATTTACATTTTTTTTAAAATCAGTTATGTGTCCTCAATAGTATTTTTCTTATTAAATTAAAAGAATGAGGTGTTTAGATAGATGGAGGCAATAAAACTTGTGCTGACATTCTCTCTAGTTACATAGTAGTTTGTTAAAGTATTTAAATGATAACGAGAAATGTAAAATTAATTTTGTAAGTTTCTGATAATTTCTTGAATTGATAAATGTGTGTTAAAGCTGTGTTTTTTATCAAGTAGCAATAAGAATTTTATTTTTTGATATTGAATAGTAAATATGGAGTAGCTTGTTCGTAAATCTATAGACAGAATCAGGACTTCACCATAAAATATGTTTGAATTTGATATTTATTTAAATTAAAACTTCTCTACTTGTATATGAACTGTTAAGATTTGTTAATTATGTATACAAAAAAATATGTTTTTGAGCATTTAGATGAGCCCAGGCATAATACTTAAAAGTTCCGTCTATGAGTAAAACTAACCTGTGATAAGTTAGTTTAAACTTCATTAGTATAACTTGATATGCACATTTTTTTAGAAAACTTAAAAGTGGTATTCTAGTTGAATAGATTTATATTAAAACAATAGCTATTAATTGACTCGTGAGAGTTATCAAAGTCTTCTGTATCTCTTCATTATTTTGTCAACTATAGAATTATAATGAACTAAAGTTGAAAAAGTTTAGTTTTAGTGAGTTGAAGAAAATGATAAATTTTGTTTGGAAATTTATGATATTAAAGTAACTGTTCTTAATGTGTGTAATGAAAATTTAATCAAGCAATTTTAAGTGAACTGATTAAACAAGCTATAATAATGAGGTCCTAATGTTGATAGAAAGTTAATTTGGACATATTAATTTACATATTATATTTAATTATCTCTTATAAATAAAAATGATATTAAACAAAAAAGTTTAAGAACATTTTTAAATATTTATAATTATTTAAATATTTTTTATATGTTATAACACTAATTAAAATGAGAATATTAGGTATGTGAAGGTTAAATTTACCCCATTATTGTTATATAGAGGAAGCTATTGTGTTTTGCTTTATGATTAATGCATGATATTCTAAATGCTGTAAGTTTTCTGTATAATGAACAAATTATTAGTTTTTACTATTATTTATGGTTTTAATTTATTTGAATGTTTATATTATTATTCACAAAACTAATTTTTAATAATACTTGTAGAAATTTGTTTTTAATATTTTGAGTTAAGTTCTAAAAATTATTAATATTTATATTATGAATTTAAACATACTATTTAGCTACCTACTAAGAAACTATTAACTTAATATATTTATTAACACATTTTAAGGTTCAATTCTAAGAAACAGATTTAAGATGTAAATAAGGGTGTGTATTTTAAAATCACCACTTTAATTTTATTACAACTTCGCTTCTTAAGCATATTTCTGTATGATTTTTTCTTTTTTTCTTTTTGTTAGATCTATTGCTACACAGCGGACGAACAAAATACTTGATGAATATTTGAATATTTAATCATCCAAATCACCTTATCCAGTTACAATTTATATTGACATCCTTTTCCTTAGCATTAGTTGTAAAAATTATTGAATAAAAAATTTGTCAGGTTTGGGGGAGCCAATGTCTTGTTTATACCTTTTTCATAAAAACAACTTCTAGTGTATGCATTTACGTATATGTATATATGTATGTATATGTATATTTATATGTATATAAATATATTTATGTTCATGCATCAGTGTATATTTTTTTTTCTTTTTGGGTTAACTAATTCAAAAAAAGTAAAAAAATAATATCAGTATAAAACTTATGAATGTTTATTTTAATATATAAAATAAATAAATAATAAAATGAAACACTGAAAAAACACACCGACGCGGTTCGTTATCAGATGGCGCCAGCTGCTAGTGCAACCAGTCACGGCACAGGAGTTACAAATACTATGTCTGGGTACAATAAAACTGCTGCTGCACCTGCTGGTTATAACAACGTATATGAGACTCTGGGAACATCTTCAGTCACCGGTTCAACAAACGACTATGGCAGTTCAAACAAAGTGGGTGTGTCCGGCCAGCAGACTTCTCAAAATCAAGGCAAGACAAATTCTTCTGATCTCGCTGCTATGTATTCCAGCAAATCAACATTAAATAAAGTCAGTGTAAGTGGAATGATGAAGTTAGGTTAAAAAAATGTGTACGATTGATGTTAAAATTATTTATTCTTATTATAGCCTTATGACAAACAGCAACAGTCATTTCAGTCTCCTCCTCCTTTTTCTGTAACGTTAAATAATGGTGGAGTTGGTGGGCATCATAGTGGTGGTAGTTATGCTCCAGTATTTATATCGCCACTGCCTCCAGGAAACCCACAGCAGCATCATATTGCTCCTTTACATCATCAGGTTTGAAATTATATATATATATATTTTTTTTTTATGTATTTTTTGTTAATTTTATGTTTTTGTTTTCAGATTGACATGCGAGTTCAGAACAGACAAGGGGTATGTGATAAAATAAAAATATGTCTAAAATTGTTAGATTAATTGATAAAATGTATGATTTCAGCAAGAACTTAGCAATGGAACCACTAGTATGAATCGCAATCAGTCAGTAAATCCTACTGCCACTAAGGTGAATGTGAAGCAAAGTTATAACCAAGGAGCAACTCCTTACTGGAACTCCAACTGACTTAATGTCAAGTCCGCATTTACACTTTGACGACCTGTCCTCAGTCGTTAATGAACATTACCCATTGGGAGAATGGTGATCATACAGACGTATCATTTACTCCCTTCAAATCCCTTTTACCTTCGTTTACTCAATAGTAACAGATAACATTTTTTTTCTGAGTAATGTTTCATTAGATCAGGTGTAATAATTTATTTTTGAGTTAATTATCTTCTTTTTTTATGTTTATTTTATACAAAATGGAAAATGTATTATACGCTCCCCTACCTTAAATATTTTTTTTTACAATTTTTTTTTTTTTTTTATGTTTAATTAAACGAAAATGTAATAATATTATATGGGAAAATGATTATGTTTTTAATATGATTATTTACATCTTTATATCTTTTCTTAATTGTAACCCATGGGTGGATAAATAATCATCTGTCTATATGTAGTTAGTACCTTCAATAAAAATTATATGTATCAACAATGATTTGAATGGTATGGTATATTTTTATTCTGGTATGTTTATATAGTCTGGACATTTATTGATTTTGAAAATGAATTTATTGAAGCTAGATTAAATCCCTTGTCTAGGAAAACTAACAAACAGTAGTTTAATATGTTACAAATTAATAATTTATACATTTCTATTCTTAGTTACTTTGTTCATGATATTAATAAGAGATATATTTAATTGGTAATTCAATATTTTATAAAATCAATTTGTTGCAGTTGTATATTATTACAGTTATAATGTTTAAGTAGTAGGTAAGTTTTTTCAATGTATTGAGGAAATAAGTTCAACAACAGTCATTATTTAATAATAGTACCTTTATCTCCTGAGTAAATGAGGTTTAATCTTTTATTTTAGATTCTGAACAAAGTGAAGAAGCTATTATTTTTACAATGATAGTTTTTTTTATATTTATTTTTCTATAAACACTTGTATAGAAATACTTGTCCAAAAGTTTTGATCAGCAATGTTTTGAAACCGGATTTGCTTCTTCTAGTTGGTACTTAAGAGAGGTCATTTTTTGAATTTCTCAATTTCTCAATTCTTCAATTTTTTTTTGAGGTAAAACTACCCAAAATTTGACATAAAAGGCTTGGAAACCATTTTTTAATCCAAACTTTATGAAAATTTAAACATAGACAGACAATAATATGAGAAATATTTGGAGCAAAAAAATTTTGAATATTTTTTTCTAACACTATCTCATTAAACTTTTTTACTTTCTTTATTTATTAGATAAAAAAGTAAAGTAAAGTATAGACAAGAAAGCCGGACATACTTTTCACCACCGATATTCATTGGTTTTCGGGTCAGATATTCTTGTGTGTTAAAAATAATGATTATTATTGTTTTTTATATCATTAACTTCATTCAGAATCGTCTTATTGAAGAAATGATTTATCGTTCTTTTAAAATTCTACAAACCCACCAAGAGTATCTGACCTGAGGAGCAAAGTATGTCTGTCTTTCTTCTATATACTTAACTTAACCTTTTTACTTTAATAAGGGGTATCTGTAATTAGGTTACTTCAAAAGCTCTTTAAGTATTCGTTGTGACAGATATCATTAATTATTTTAAATTATCTATTATTTTAATTAGTCTATGAGTATATATTTAATATTTTCAATATAGAAAATATTAACATATGCACAAACACAACCTCTTAAGACCCTAAGGGATTATTAATAAAACAAATATTTTAGAGATTATAATGTAATATAATATTAATAAAGAATTCTCCGTAAAATTATATAGACAGATTTAATAATTTTTATATGGATTAATATGGTATTGTGCTATTATAATAAGTCAATAAAGTAATAATAAAACAATAAGTCATGGTATATGGGTAAAATTGAATATTAAGAGGAAATTAAGTATCAGTTTAATATTTCATTACGAGTATTAATAATACTTTGTATGTTTTTTACTAATATAAATAAAATGGTATAATTCAGTAATGAAAAAACTATTAACTATATTTTCAAAATATCCATAATTATAAATTAATTATATGTAAATAGATAGTACACATTACTATTGGTTGTTTATGGGGTTCGTAAGTTCATGCACTAAAAATTGCACGAGTATGTATGTAATTATGCTTCAAAAACTTTCTATACAATTCGTACTTAGTATGTGGTCAAAATTGTTTAAATATGCCTGAAAGACTTCTTAATATAAACAAATTGTGTAATAGTTTTTTTAAATTTTAAATTATAACATCAACATAATTAATAAACTAATTTTTTCTGTGTAAAACTTTTACAATACAATAAATTTATCAATATTGTGAAATTTTTTAACTGCATTGATCAGTAATTTTATCCGACTACAGTGTCGTAATGTATTTAGGTGTAATGAATGTATACGAACTACCGCTTAAACTAATGAACTGATTTTAGATTCTGAACGAAGTGAAGAAGCTTATGATTTTACAATGATGTTTATTTTTTTTTCTTTTTTTTTTTCTCTTTCTGGAAACACTTTTTCGTATAGAAATACTGGACCAAAAGTTTCGATCAATATCTCTAAAGAACCGGAATCATACCCAGATGGTACTTTAGAGAGGTCATTTTTCCAATTT
>JAIPRM010000548.1:0-14322 GCA_025469315.1 Stegophylla sp. TES_Ste_2020
GAAAAAAAATTTTGGACATTTTTCGAACATTTTTTTTTTTTCTTATATTATTAACTTCCTTCGTTCAGAATCGTTTTACTGAAGAAATGATTTATCGTTTCTTTAAAATTTAATACGTCCGTCAAGAAAATACCACCCGTCGTGCGAAGTACACCCATCGTGCGAAGTATGTCCGGCTTTTTTTTTCACATTTTCAAAATTTTTCTTGTGCCAAAATCTTTCTTATATTATTTTCTATCTATGTTTAAATTTTCGTAAAATTCGGATCAAAAAATGATGGTTTCCGAGTCGTTTTTGTCAAATTTTGGGTAGTTTTTTCCAAAAAAAAAAAATTGAAGAATTGAGAAATTAAAAAAATGACCTCTCTAAAGTACAATCGAGAGGCAAATTCGGTTTCAAAAAGTTATTGATCGAAACTTTTGGACAAGTATTTCTATATGAAAAGTTGTACATAGAAAAAAAAAATAAACATCATTGTAAAAACACTTGTATTTGTGATTATTCAAATATAAAAATACGTTTGATATAACATTGGACCACAAAATACAGCGTACAATAGAGAAAAATGGAATAGATTTTTGATGGCAGCATTGGACCCCAATGGCCTTTTAAGCGGTATATGATGATGAACAAATACAATTAAACAACTTTCTAATTTTTAACATCCAATTTATTTTTACTATGAAACTCTATATTATCAATTATACCTAATATTTAAAGTTATACATTTAATTTCATTGAAAAAATATGACAATACTATTAATTATTACCTGAGCATAAGTTTTTATCAAAAATTATTTCATTTCGAAAAAAACAAGTTTAATTATGGCTGATTTTGAAGTGCAAGTCGTCGGAGGGATGATTTCCAAATTAACCACAATTTTCCTTACCTATTTTAAACCAGTTTAGATAGATTTGTTTATAATATAATATAGACTATAGTCTCATAATAATGTAATGTATATGTAATGAAAAATGAGCAAATCTTCGGTGGGACATCCTGTGTATAGTGTGGACATTTAGAAAATCAAAAAAAATACCGTTTAGGGAATTTGTTCTTACAGACTGAATTTAAAATTAGTTGCCTCGTTTATTTTGTGATCAAATCCAGTGCATAATACGAGTAATACCGATAAAACCCGAAGCTATACAAAATTGTTGTGTTCTCGTAAATGTTACGCCTATATTGTATCCTAGTCTTATTCCTATAAATTTGCTTTTAACAGGTTTTACTGTATTATTAACTTACATTACTGTTTTACGATAATACAATAATTAATAGTATTGTGATTTCGTTAAATTAAACCATTTTTTTTTTTTTTTTTATTTATATATAGACGAGGCGTAGAGTTAAAACTCTGGAAAGAAATCGAAATCGAAAGATACAAAGTTGTGGCATCGTCCAACAAGATCGAATCGGGCATGCCGCAGTCAGCACTCACGAATAATTTATCAGAGGCTTCATTATTCTTTATGAAAAATCAGTGCCAAACGCATTAACGACATTATTACGCTTTATTATAATATGTCAATATTCGAGAAACTCCAAATTTGTTCATAATTTGATCTATATTGCAATTTAACATTTTTCAATTATTTTATTAAACATATTAATTTTTGTAGATTCTAATTGAGATTTATTGGTTCTAGATGAAATCTAATTTTTTTACCCGCGTTTTTAATGAAACAAAAATAATAATAAGCTGGAAACACTTAATTTTAGACATTAGCTAAGTGTTTACTTAAAAACTATATAATAGAGTTATTTCTTGGCTCTTGCTCTAAGCTACAGACATCCACGTCCCATATAGATTGATATACACTTGTGTATCTACAGTGCCTAATTTTGTTTTATTATTTTATGTGAACAAATTGTTTGTGCAATGTTCTTAAATAACTTGTACCTACCTACTGTAATATTGTTATAAATCACAAAATTGTTTTTGTTTAATATATTTAGTAGTAAAAATATACATCAGCACTCACTCATGTAACGTGTTACTTATTAATAATACATATACATTATACATACCTACCTACGTGTTCGTGTTAGTTGTTACCCATGAAAACCATTAAACTTCAAAGCTGAACTATAACTGAGACTTCTTAGTCCATGTTTATAAACTACTAGAGGGTAGATTAGGAAACTACGTTGAGACTAGAGATTACTATCCCGGCCCTATTTTACAATCACGGGATATCGGAATATTTAAATATTAATCCCGGAATCCCGGAATTGTCCCGAAATTTGGTAAGAAAAAATTAAAAAGAATAATTTATAAAAACAAAATTATTTTATTGCTATTTATTTTATATCTTTTCACAGTATAATAAAATAATTAATTTTAAATTACATTATTAATATTTTGATTGATTTGAAAATTAAAATGTAGAAATAACAATACGTCTAATGTTTCATTGCCAAGTCTGCTTCTTAATTTATTGCCTGCTGCTGCTGAAAACGCACGTTCGAACTTGATACTAGTAGTATGTTTATACATTAAATACTTATATACTAATTTCAAATAATGCCCACAAGATCTTCCATTTTCAATTAGATTCATTTCTTTTTTAATGATTTTTTTAGGAAGATTATTCCATCTGATCTTACAATCGAGGATTAATTGTAAATCACAGGTTTGTAGAGGACAATCACGATCATAACACATTGATTGAAATAAATAATAAATGATATAATCATATTTTGAAATCCCGAGTTTATTAATACTGGTCCCAGTATTTTCGGGATCAAAAGTTGGTCGGGATTGTAATCTCTAGTTGGGACACATTTAAGGTCCAAGTTTCTACTAACACCTACTTAAGTTTCAATATTTAATGAAACCTTATATTATATTTAACCGTCAACCATATACAGGGTATGATTTGACAAATGCAATAACTTTTGCTCTAATAATAATTTGTTTTTTTAATTCTTTTTTTTTTTTCATAAATTATTTCTACATCATTGCACTATTGCAAGCACACAATTTTTTTTCAGATCTTAAATTTTTGAAAACCCGATTTTTATAAAAATATTGGTACTTAAATCTGTAATAAAGGTTAATCCGATTATTTTCTACGATATTTTTAAGTTTTTCAATAATTTTCTCAAATATGTCATAATAATGGTAATATTAAGACGTCAATTGGTGGTGTTATAAATTGTTTAACTTTATTATTAAATTATTCGCAACTTTAAAAAAATGAACGGATAAATCTTTATTAGAAATTTAAGCACCAATATTTTTCTAAAAATGAGGTTTACAAAATCGTTATTTTGAATTTTTTCTAAAACTGTAGTATAAAATTCCAAATTGAGAATAGTTGTATTTATATTATTATTGAATATTTTTTTTTGGTGTGCCAAATACCTAAGATGAAAATGGTAACTCCCTAATGTACTTGTATGGTTAATTTATATACGATTTGTGAGTGACAAAAACAACATTTTGCACTGGAATCCTATTTTTCACCTAAATTGAACAATTTTATTTGGGTGAATAATATGCTCTGCTATCTCTGCATATATAGAATCTATGCTTCTATTTATGACCCTTATCTCGTGGTGATAATATCAGTTCTCAGTCGTAATGATTGCATTAACAACAAGAACAACCACACTTGGAAAGATGTAACTCATTTGTAAACTTAATGACATTAATGACAAGTAAAAAAAGTAATGATATGATACATAAACAATAATATTATTGAACAACACAACAATATTGGACTAATAGGTTTAACTGCAACTCAAAAGGCACCAATAAAAGCAAGTCACCTCGAAATCAAGTTGTATAAAGTTTTATTTAACTTCTGAAAACAAATAAACATAGAAGATAAACAGGATATTTTTTTTATTATTATTTTTTCTTAAATTATTTATATTATGTATAAAAGAATTTTTGGTGGTCACACAATAGAAAAAAAGTTACATACATTTTTGAAAGGGAGGGTTTTGTTTTTCGCTAATAATTATAATAATTAATAATTTTACTTTTTTTATTTATAGTCTTTGTACGAATAAAATAACAGTCTTATAATAAAAGATAAGTGATATTATAATTATAGGAAAAAAAATTGTGATTGACTTCATTTTTTTTCTATTCTGTATTCGTTTACAACTGCAGATAACATGTGCAATAATAATAATATCTAAATTTTTGGAAATGGATAACAAATTGAAATAAATAATTGTGGAAAAATATATAATTAATGAGCGTTAAGTATTCCTGCATATTAAGCAATAGGTTTTGTATATAATAGAAACAAAATAAGGAAAAAAATTGTATTTTTTTCAAAATAATAGTCCGACAGAAAAAATGAACTATTTTTTTATTATTTTATTTTTATAATAATTAAAAACTAGTAGCTATGATAATAAAGTAATTCAAATTGAGTGAATTGTTAACAAGTTTTTTTTTTATCAATTAATAATATTTTATTTATTATTAAACTATAAAGAAAAAAATGAAGACAAATTTTTAAATTTGCAGGACCTAAATATAAAATTCATTTTATCATAGATATATTAATATAATGGTTTTTATTTGAATATTATTTACAAAATAGTATTAATAAAGAAATATTTATAAATATTTATGTATATACGTATATAATATAAATACACATATATATATATACATATATATATATACATATATATATATATATATATATATATTTATATTTGTATATAATAATATACATATACATAATATATACACATATAAATATATATAATAAAGATGTACCTATACTAAATTAATTATGTGTATTTTTTTGGTTTTTAAATTTGACAAAATGAATGGCAAAATATGTAGCATAATACATAGGCTAAAGTGACGCATCACATTTTACTGCACATTGCGTAATTGATACGTAAAAGAATAATAATGTGATATATGTTAAAAATATCTCTGAATTATACATGGAAGTAAAAAAAAGAAAAAAATAATTGGGAAAATTTAAATAATTATTAATTAATATAAAATAATTATCAATAATTAATATAAAATACTTTTTAATTAAATGATATCATTGGCTGAGAGGAGCGACAGAGAACTCCGAATAAAGTGTAATATATTATTACGTAGATCATTATTATGAATAGTGTACAGTAAAATGAAGAGATCGACATAGCAAAAGATATTATGCCTTAGATATTGATAAAACAAGCGATGCACAAGTACAGTCGAATAGATATTGACAGTTCATATTTTAAACTGATGTTTATAAGATTTGTAATAACCATTATTTTAAAAAATAAACAAAATAATAACAAAAAACAGCAAATTAAAATCGTAGAAATATAAGACAATAATAATTTACATAAAAAAAAAAAAAAATTATATTATATATATATATATATTATTTATATCGACATAACTGCCCCAGGAACTTTTTTTTTATGGTGCCAAATATTTTAATTAAAAAAAAAAAAAAAAAAAAAATTATCATCGCAATGAATATATTATATTGTTTTGTATAACTATAGTAGTTATCGAACTGAATGAACTGTAGTCTGAAGTAAGGAGATAACAGTAGATAGATAGGTCCTGGTATAGGTCATCTGAAATCTTTAAACAAAAAAAAGTTTTCGATTTAGATATTAAGTGGCAAAAAACATGATTTAACGTTTTACTACCTAAACTGATGGTGATCATGAATGGGTGGTATTTGGCAATGGTTGTTCCGATGATGTTGCTTTCTGATTGGCTGATGTGGATGGTGATTTTTCTTCCGTTACTGGTGTCGTCGATGAAGTAGCTACATTAGATGGCGAGCACTGATTAGATGGCGGTGTGTCTTTACGAGGAGGCATTCGCTCATTAATTGCATCAAGACCTTTAGCTTCAGCGAACGAAGTGATCTTATGGTTAGGCGAGAAACCTTGAAGCGCTGAAACATCGATGAAAATATTTATTTTTTAAATTGATACAACGAATAAAACAAATGATTGTATACCATTTTTCAGTGATGTCTTGCCACCGGACAATGCTCCGAGAGGAAGAGCACCAGTTGGCGTCAACCCTTTTAATTGTAAAACACTTTCACTTTCTTCCCTGTAATATAAAAAGTAATAACACAAATTAATGAACAGTTTTTTTAAAGTAATCAATAAAACAAAATTTACCTCAAAACTGAGAATACTCTTGCCATTTTTCCGATTGCTCTTATTTTATTTCTGATTACTTCTTTTCTCAAATTGGCTGCAGCGACTGTTTGGAAAAATACATATTCATTTTAGTATAGAAACAATTAAGTAAGTTAAGGCAAAAAACATAAAACAAAATAATAATAAACAAAATAAATAATAACAAAACGGAACAAAAAAAATTAAATGTTTTAGAAAATATATAATTGAACACCAAGACAATCAATGAAACTTAAAAAACAAAGGGTCCAAAAAAATGTCCTGAAAATATATTATTTTGCAGATATAGATTTTCAAAAAGATTTTAAAGATTTATAATCAACACTTTAGTAAACAATTGTATGTGAAAAAAATGAGTGATTACAGTACCTAATGTTACAAGGTAATCGCATTTTATCGGTTTGGATTCTACATATATTTTTTTTTATTGTTAATTTCAAATTAAAGATGGTATTGAAGTTTGAATTATGTTTATACTACCTACGAGCAATTAATCAACTCTTTCTCAATAAATGTTAATTTTAATTACCAATAAGTTACTCTAAGGTACCCCAAATAGAATAACAATTCATTTTTCAAAAGATCTTGAATTTAACAAAATATTTAATAGGACTTTTTTCTGTAAATGGTACTAAGACATAATTTCACAAGATGGTCATGAAAAAATCACATCACTAGGATCATCATTAAAGATAATAATAACAATAATAATGTAGGTTTGATGTACATGCAGGTGGAGGATATATTGGATGGGTACAAGTATAGTGATAATAACAATATGTCAGATTAGGAGACAATGGCACACAATATAGTAGTAGTATGTAGGTCGTATGTACATTAAAAAATATATGATCTACATCTTTAAATAAAGCGATAAACAAACACATAGTATGATGATATTCGAAATCTGCCAAAAAATCGCCGATTTCTTGGCGAGTTTTATACAGTATTCATGAGTCAAATAATCCACAAGAAAATATCTCTTTTGGTGTGTACCTACATAACATTATGTCATTTATGTAGTGGGTGTATTTGAGTTTCACCAATGTATTGAGTATATGATATATTGATACACATTTAATTAATATACACAAAACATAAACTCTGTAGTAATTAATAGTTAGTGTTTTATTCATAAAAGTTTCAACAGTCATTCTACGCACTACGATTTCAAGCAACATTCTAAAAAGTTGATAACAACATGAGCACAACATGCGAATAAAAATATTATAATTAAACAAAAAAGCATACATTATCATACTTACCAAATTTTAAGACGTGATGAAAAACAGAAAACAAGTGAAACACACGCAATGTCGTCATAATAATATTTTTGGTGCGCCATCAAACAAGTCCATATATATCCGCATCAAATAAAATTGTATATCAAAACAAAAACAGAAAAAAAAAAACAATGAAATTATAATAATTGTAAATTAAATCAAGAACGGGGACTTGTTAAATCATTAAAATACCATATTCAGTCTATTATAAGAACTCTCTACCCTCGTAAATAATCAACACTATTTGATGGATAATCGACATAAACATATTATAAAAAATACTGCTAGAGCAACGCGTTAGCTTACTATTTTAATCAAGTAAATTTTAGAACACAATTTACTCACATGTTAGTAACAGCTCTCTAAGTAGGTTTACAATAAAACGTGTAGGTTATATTAATATAAATTAGATATTGCGTTATATAACATATTTTAGAAGGAAAAGACTACCTCAAAAAAATTGTTAAAAAAAAAAAAAAATACTATTTAATATTTTAACATCTTTAATTACCAATAAGAATTAGTAAACATATAATTTATGCCGAGAATCGTGCACATAATAATATTCGGGCAATATGCATATTGATTACAAACATATATTGATTGTCACGATTATCATTCATCACCATTGTTTTAATAATAAAATAATTGTTATTTTGGGTAATTTAAAATACTTTACCTGCGACCTACAATGATAAACGATAATGAAATTGTAATTATGCATTCTTTAAGCTAAATATGAGTGCAATAATATTGTAGTTTTTTCAGGCCTAAAACACCCGTTGTTCTGTTGTTAATGTTATTATTTTATCAAGTATTATTAGATACTGGTGTAATGCAAAACAAGTGATATGTGTAGGTATAATATAATAAAATATTGCTTGTGTTATTTATTATAATAATATAGAAGAAGTCAAGTTCTATGCGCTTCAAGTGTGCCATTACCTTTAGTATTAAAAGGTTATTATCATTATTATTATTATAGGTAGATAAGTATGAATACTAATAATAAAAAAATAGTTTAACAACACAGTGGGCTGCCAAAGAGGCTTTCTACAGGTAAGTAAATAATATCTATTTTGATTTTCATCAAATTTCTAAATAAGTATAAATACATTAATATTCATAATAATTACATAATATTCTACAGGGAATTGAAACGAATAGGTATTGTATATTAAATATTACAGCTTTGTATAAAATGAAGCGGTAGAATATTATATATATATAATAGGTAGTGTTACGCATCACATGCACAGTCCAAGCTTTGACTGGTTCATTTTTTTTTGTTTTAATAAGGATTAATTTAATAAGGTTAATTATTGATTTAAAGGAAATATCACAAAGGAATAAAGATTTCCTACATTTCTAAATTAAAAACACGTACTATTCAGTCCTAAAGAATAATGTGTGTGTGTAGATTATAAAGATACTGAAAATGAGAGATGACTACTAATAATTAAATAATTATATGTAATAGCTGAATGAGATATTCCTAATCGTCTGTTGAACTCTCTCATTATATTATTTATAAATATATATATATATAGGTAGTTAAAATTAAATTAATTAGTACCAACATTCAAGCGAATTAAAAACACTCGGAAATATTAAAAAAATTGAAAAAATTAATGTCAAAATATTAAGTGTTAAATACGAAAAGAATTAAAAATAATAACAATAATAATAATAATAATAATAAAAATAAAAATTAAAAACAACAACAACAATGAAAATAAAATAAATCTAAGGGCTGCTAAAATGAAAAGTGGAAAAATAAAAACAGCAAAATTGTAAGTTAATGTTGATATGTTTGAAAATTAAAAAAAAAAAACAGAAAAAAAAAACAGAAAAAAAAACAGAAAAAAAAAACAATTTCGGGAAGAAAACTTACCGGGCATTTTCGGAACTATTGGTTTAACAACAATGGCTGTAGATCGGTCGGTCACAGAGAGCGAAAGATTTTAAAAATATAAACAGAAAAACAAAAAGAAAACAAAATATAGAAGATTGAAAGAGTGCGTCCAAGAATAAGTAAAGTAGTATAAAATACAGTCTATAAGTATTTAAATTCTATATTACTAAAATAATTTTATAATAAGAAATTCAAAGATAGATTAAAGATAAAGAAAATAGTTAAGCGGTTAATTTTGTAAAATAAATTTTTTTTCAATTTTTTTTATAGTTTCCGTACATTGAACATAATATGTAGGTAGGTTGTTATGAAATTATTTGGGTTATATGAATGAACTTAGAAATAGAAAATTTATCAACTTTTCTTATAATAATAAACTAACTACAAAAAAATAATATAAAATAATCAGAATCAAAGTTTGAGCATTCTTACTCATACATGTTAGAAGAAAACGAAATCCAGTTTCATTACGACAAATAATATATTTGCATTTCAACAGTGTAGTTTTTTTTTTTTAATCAATTGAATTTATGAACAATAGTTTTTATTAAATAGAATATATTGAAAAAATTAAAATTTACTGGATTGATATCAATTAAAAAAATAATAATATTGTATTTTAATAGGGAATATAAATTTTGTATTGAGATTTTTTTTTAGTAAAACAAAATTCAATATATGACAATATATATATTAACAATCTATGACCTATAAATTTAAATAAAATACAATTTTATTTAAACAAACAGGAACTCACATGATATTGGTTTTGATTATTAATTGTGATTTTATTCTATTTAACTAAAAATTCTGTGACTGAGTAATTATTAGATCTAAATACTTATATTTGCCTATCACACTATTTTGTATAGTTTAATTGGAACTAACTGTTCAGCTATTTTTATTTTTAATCGTTGCCAATTAAATATTCAATAGTATTAAAGTGAACCAATGTGTTTAAGGTCAACAAAATCAAAATAATTGTGAGGTTCTTTTTTTGTTCATAAAAATCATTGCGTTTTTATTTTCGTGGAGTAAATGTATAAAGAGCAAAAATAAAAATAAAAAAATAACATTCAAGTGAGTTAGAAGGTTTGTTTTGTCAAAATTCATAAATGGTAGCAACGTAAAAAGTCAACAAATAAAGGGAAGTAAAATAAAAATAAAAATATTCAGGTAGGAGTTTTGAATATCTACTTAGGGAGCAGTCCATATTTCTAGCGACATTTTAGGTATGTGTTTTTTTTTCTACTTAAACTAAACCAATATTAATAATAATATATAGATATTTCTTACCATCAGCTGTAATCCCAGAGAAGCATAAATTAAGATAAATAAAAAAAAGCAAAATATAAAAATAAATAAATAAAAAATTATTATTCAATTCAAATATTAAAATTAATAGAGGGTGAGAATAAATTTAAAGCTAAAATTCAGCATAATATTAATAAAATATAAAAAATGTATATAATATATTATATAATGTTTTTAATATGAAATTGAAATAAAAGTACTGTCCTACTGTGAAAAATGCTTTCTCGATCAGTGTTGCTAATCATAGAAGCTCGAGCATCGATCGGGAAAGCAATAAAAATTTTTATATCATTGATTGAAAAAAAATATCTGATTTAAATAATTTGTCTGATGCACATATAAGTATAATTAGGTGTGTAATAAAATATTTGTACATACCATCTTCAAGTGTATCTTCACCTTCGGTCATTAGTTCATCATCCGAACAGATATTCAATAGATTCACTAACATCTCGGTAACTACGAAACCCATTCCAAATATATTGAGTATTAATGGTAACAATTATAATTTCCATGAATGGGTAAAATAATCAAATTACCTTTTTCACCAACAAATGGTAATGACCAGGTAAACACATCCATGAAGTTTGGCAACCAGTATGGATGTGGTGAACAGTTAAATTGTCTGATGTTCATTACATTATTTTCATATTTTAAAACGGCAGCCTATGTACACGGTTATAGATATTCATAAACAAATATTTATAATTAATAATCAATTAATAAAAAGTCATGATATGTTTAATGAGTTTAATATTATTATAATTATTTACTTTGTTATTGTATACATCTAAGTAGTTGGGCGCGGAAAATATAGTGATTAAAGATGGAAAACCAGTCGTTTGACTTTTTCTATACATTCGGTATCTGTACAGAACACAAAAGTTTTAAAAAACAAAAATAAGAAAAAATGATAAATTGCTAAAAGAACACTTAAAACAAACCCTGCGTCTTGAGCTTCGTGAGCTCTTATGATGGATAGTAAATTGTTGCTCTGAAGAAAATCACAGCATGCTGCATAACTGTAAAAGGTTGAAATTATTTTCAAGTAAAATTAATTAGAAAATAGAATAAAATAATATTTAATTTAAATTTATATAAAGTGTACAAATGATCTTAAAAGGGAGGTAAATTGAATGGAACACTTTTTAAAATATTTATGAAGCATCAATAAATATTCTACAGATTTTTTTTTTAGATTTTGACTGGAGCGAAAAATTTATTGGTTAAACAATATTATGTTTCTTTTTCTTTTATGTATGTCACCACTTTTTGGGCAGTTAAATTTGTTAAAAAATTTGATTCGGTTACTATAATGATTAGAAATTTTATTATTTTAAGGAATAGTAAAATTTGAATTAAAATGGTATCATAAGCTAGATTTTAGTTATTTAATCAATAACTCTATGCCAAAAACTTGAAATTGTTATATGAAATTGTAATTGTTAGGATACATTATTATGAGAGTATAATATTCTTGAAGGCCAAATATTGTTAAGAAGCAGAAGAATACAATTTTTAATTTGCAAAATTTTTATCCTTTACAAGATTTTAATAATATTACATACAAACAAATTCAACAAATATTTAATAATATGATAATTTTAAGTAACTTCACACTTGCCAGTCAGAAAAAAAAATGACTAACAAGGACAACAAGTGGTGAAATAATTTGACCTTAGTTAGTAGTAGACAAGTAATAATTTTAATAATAAATAGAATTTAGTAATATCGATTTTTTTTTTTTAGTTTCCTATGATATTTTAATTACTTATTTAGTGAATATAAAATAGAAATGAAATTGCCAATGTTTAGTGAATAATAATAAAAACAAAACGAAAAAAAAAAAAACGTTTTTAACGTAGTCAAAATGGTTTTAAATGTCAGCTTTCCTTTCCACTATTATAAAAATATACACTTGTAGTATTTTAGGAAAGTTGTTTTTAGAATTTTTCAATTGTTTTACACAAAAATTGTTAGATCATTGTTGTGTGTACACTAATTAATCATAGAATTTGGGCGTGAAATTTTTTTTAAAAAGAACGAACACGTTTCCACAGATTATTAAATCATTTAGTTAAAAATCAATAGTAGGATATCAACCAGAATAAATATTGTTTTCCAAAAAGAATAAATTTGGATCCTGGTAAAGCTTTTTAACTTCTTGTAAGACAATTCCATGGGTAGTTCTATGAAATTGGTTAAAAATAATATATAATAATCTAAATTTCATAAAATTTATCTTGTAAAAATTTTACGTTTTTAAATAACATAAAAATAATAACGCGAGTAATATAATAACAGTAATATGGAAAATTCAATTTAGCATACCTGTAAAAATACGAACAGCCTCTAACGCTATTATGACTGAAATGTTCGGCGTTCTTTTCGCTGCCGAAATCTTCTAGGGGATCCGACCAAAGAAGATCACACATAGGCCCGAAAGCTGGAGGCTCTTTGAATCGATCCAACTAAAAAAAATTACGTTATTTAAGACAAAAACAAATCTATAATATTGGACATTTAATATGTTTTTTAGCGAAACAATTAATAAACTTACCCTTCTAATATCATCCAGATTATGTATTTCTGGCGAGAGTCCACCATGAACACATAGGAATTGTTGATTCATGAGTGCAGCGAGTGGTAGACAATCAAATGCCTCCATACAGGCGTCATAAACTCGCTCAGAATACTTTATTTTACCTGAAAATTAAAAAAAAATAGTAAAGACGAAGAATACCAAAATAAAATGTATGTACGTGTAAAATAAGATTATATAAAATACACAACAATGTCTCTCGAAATTTTTGAGTTCACGTCCAATCATAACATCCCCCCCCAGATATGCAGCACTCTCCCACCAATCATAATGACATTTAATATTTTCTTTTCAAAAATCTTTTTTCAAAGTTTAGCTGAACTATATGAGTACCATAATAATAATATAATAAATGACTACATGTATCGCCTGCTGAGAACAATAGTGACGTAACTCCAAAAATGGTGTTTTGAGATAAACACACTGAAGTATTTATTAATGGCTCTATTTTATTATTCAAGAGTGACAAAGCTCTAGTTCAATTAGTTTCCGCTAGATGGCAATATTGTCCTTTGTGTAGTGCTAAATTTTGATTAGCACGTGCGTGCAATACTGACCAATTTCAGTTAAGCCGTCACGTGACATGTATAAGGCAAAGCAGCGTTAACGTCAATAGTGACAAAATTGGAGATAGGTCAGTATAGCAATATTCACTGACTCTAATACAACAGTGACCAAAACGAAATTTTGAAAACGAGTTAAGTTTGAAATTTTTAATAAAAGTCATTAATTTACCAAATGTGTGTTTTCTGTAAATTTATCAGATAAAGTTTTTTAAATTTATATCTTCTTACAATAAATCTTTAAACATCCCAATGCCTTCATAGACTTAAGTCATGTTTAAAATATAAAAAAGGGTTTAAAAGTTATGCAAAGGTGACCTATTTCAAAAAAAAAAGTTGGAAAAAAAAAAGCCGGACATACTTGGCACAATGGGTGTACTTCGCACGACGGGTGGTATTCTCTTGACGGGCGTATTAAATTTTAAAGAAACGATAAATCATTTCTTCAGTAAAACGATTCTGAACAAAGGAAATTAATAATATAAGAAAAA
>JAIPRM010000548.1:14422-35302 GCA_025469315.1 Stegophylla sp. TES_Ste_2020
TCAAAAAGTTATTGATCGAAACTTTTGGACAAGTATTTCTATACGAAAAAGTGTTAACAGAAAAAAAAAAAAAATAAACATCATTGTAAAAACACTAGCTTCTTCACTTTGTTCAGAATCTAAAATTGTTAGATGAATTTAAAACTGGTTGTATCTTAAAGAGTAAAATAATATAAGAATATGCTAAAAAGAAAAAATAATTATCGTTAAAAATCAATTTACGATGCGCGATTGAAAATTTTACTAATTTTCAAACGTGATTATCTCAAAACACCATTTTTGGAGTTATGTCACTATTGTTCTCAGCAGGCGAATTATATGCATACTATAAATTATAAATACTGGAAATCTCGTAATGCCCTTCCCCCCACTCCTCTAGGTCGAGGAAAGCTGATTCAGTGATAAAACAAATGTTTAAGATTGCAATAATGGTGTTGAATTATTATAGTCAACTATAATAACATTTTGTTGATTCGGAGGAGTTTGATCGAATAATTTTTAAAACAAACGTTTATACCCTCGCTCTTATGATATTATATAGCTGTGGAAAAGCCAGATCCGTTTTCTTAACTTTTACGTTAAACCCGAGTCTCACCCCAGTACTTCTAATTCGATTTTTTGTGCACTAAAACTTCATAATCAGATTAAGGAAAAACTAATGAAATATTTGTATTTACAAGTCGGCCAAAAAGTCGAAACCACCAGGGAACGTTGTCAAAGATAAATATATGTAATTAATACTATCGAAATCACTATGACCCCCTCAAGCAATCCTTCACTAAGACTTTAAATATTAATAAAGAAAAATAACATTCTATTTAAAGACTGAGGAAAAGTTTTTATATGTTTTATTATTAAGAAAAAATACCTACTAGGTGTTATGAAAAAATATTAAAAAAGCAAAGGAAAGATAAAGCTCGTTATTTTTTGGAATTTATAAAAGATATAGTTAAAATCATGGAAAAACAGATTTTGAAATTATTCAGTGAGTATAATACCAACTAATAACACCTGATTCAATTTCTTAAAATTATAAAAACATAAATAAATAATTATACTTTCTTATAATCACAAGGTACCCAGATAATTTAATGTTATTAAACGGCTGTCTATATTTTTTAAATAAGTTTAGGGTTTGATACTGTTGCCTGAACATTCCCACAGTATTTTATTATTATACATATTCGATTGCCGCATTCTCTAGACATTATTTTAAGAAATTGGATTAATAATTCTAAATACATATTAAAATGTTTATGAAGTTAACTAATTAAAATCAGTTTTTGGTCTACGGATATCCACAATGTACATACGTATAATTTCATTGGAAGTGTTATTTTTTGTCGTTTTTGCTGACGGATTCATTTAAATAAGTTCAACGACCGGCAAAGGCAGAAATCTGTGGACTGTTTTTTTTTTTTTTTTTTGGGGGGGGAGGGAGGGGGGATAACGTTCATATAAAATAAGTCGTAGGGGACTCAACAGTAAATCATAATAAAAAAATTACACAGTTTTGAGGGGTTTAGTTCCACATTTTCGTCACCCGATACCGGTCATGAACAAATTATAATAATTCTGTACACAAAATACGAAAGCTAATAAAACACAAATATTGAATTAAACAATATATTCGTTATTTCGATTTTGTGTTTTTTAATAATTGTAACGATAAATAACTAAATATATTAAAATAAATAACTGTTATATTATAAATAATTTCATAGACTAACCACGATTTTTTTTTTATACATTTATGATAATTACTTGTATAAGTGTAAAATTGGTTTCTATATAATTTATAAGCGCATATATTAATTATTAAATGCTATAAAAGTATACACCAATTACACTTACATATAAAATACATGATTTAGGTATGTACAAATCGTACCTATTATTATTTTTATAACAATAGTAATTAATTTGATTTATGTACTTACATTCTTGCTTAAACGTGAAGTATTCGGTTAGATGTCTACATTCGTGATTTCCTCTTAATAGAAATAATGTAGTGGGATGGCACAACTTCAAAGCCCACAAGTAAAGCACACACTACAAACAAAATGACCATTTATGAACAATAATATTATTACGCAGGTAAACTGTAACAGGCGAGTACCTCCGTTAATTTAACGGTTGTGTTATAAGTGCCTGTGACAATGAAAATCTAAATTCTCACAAGTCAGGAAAGTGATATGTAATGGACATTGTTGTTATACATATCGGTTTGTTTGTTTATTCGAAATAAATATTATATTTGTAGTTAAACGTGAATTTTTTGTATGTAAAATGCATTTGTCTCGTTAAAAGATGAAACCAAATGAATAATAATAATGCCGTCAGAAAATAATAAATAATGGGTTATGTAACATAAATAATAATTTAATGTCAGGATGGCAAATAATTTCATTATTATGTTTTGTGTTTATCTCAGACTCAAAACAGTTTTATGATGGCGATTTATACAACACAATACTGAAATATAATAGTATAATAGTATAATATTATATATATATAAACTAAATACTAATACCGATGAACGATTATTTATACTGTTGAACACGGATGGCCTGGGAACACAAAGGAGATAAAATGACAGTGAAACAACCACTAATACGACACGAATGAACATAGGATAATAGGTATTGTAAGTTTACGTTTTTGTATTGATTTTAAATAATAATATTACCGTCCAGGACAACTATACACAATAATAATTAGTGTTCAGAGTAGCGTAAAACGACAAAGCCACAAAGGGATTGTGAATTCGAACATGCTCTTGAGTGCACCGAGCACTGGAGATGTTTACGGTTTCAAATATAGTTCCCTAAATCTTAATAATGCGATATACCATGACTAATTTTACCGAGTTAACAAAACCTTTGAAATATCTAAGATAAAATTGAATTATAATATAATAATAATAATACGATAAAACCGAAAACATTGAAAATAAACGCATAATATTTATAATTTATGGTTTCTTATGCAGTACCATATCTGTTGTAGAATAAATATAATAACTTAAAAGGGACAATAGAACTGCTTTACCATTCTACTGGTTTTGACTATATAATATACAAAAACGTATCTTTAAACAAATATCAAAAAGACACTTTTTTACACGGTCATAAAAGTATAGTTGACTTTTGGGAACACACACACACACAAACACAGGGGGGGATTGGGACAAATATTCCCACTGAAACTTTTTTATGTACCTACTTAACGACTTAAATTATGAAGGAAATAATTTAGGATCCACGAATATCCGTATTTATTAGGGAGCGAAAAAATTGCAGGTTACTTAACTACATAAGTGCACCCTTACAGAGGGCCGGGGCTTCTTATATTAGCGCACTTATATGTCACGCATGCGCATTTGTAAGACATGACCTGAAATTTAAAGGTGGTTGGGATGATACTGGACACAGTTTAGTATACGAGTAAAATATAGCATAGCTACATCCATAGTATATGATCTGAGCTGTGACCTTTTACTTCACATCGCAATAGGAATGTACAGAGGGGCGAATCCAAGGAGGTGGTTTTGGAGTTCAGACCCCCTTTATTGACTGAATAGAAGTATACATTATATTTAAGAAGAACTATGACAAAAAATTAACTCAATAGTTTATTCGTTTAATATGTATATAGAGATCACTGTACTGTAACATTTCTCCTAGGAAAACTTGGTATTAATGTAAAGTAATATTGCTCTATTTGGAACTATAAATAACTATTCTTAGTAATCATGAGAGACAAGCGTTTAGGAATAAAATAAATTAAATATAATTGATTAGAAATAGAATCAATAAATATTACCTCTATACTGAAATACCCTCTGTCCACGTAGTCACCCAGAAATAGGTATTTGGTGGTCGCAGGTGGACCGCCGACTTCAAATAACTTCATTAGGTCATAAAATTGACCGTGTATATCGCCACAAACTAAAATATTAAAAGAAATTACCAAATTATTACATAATACAATTGTTAAATACATAATACACGTAAATTAATTAAAATGATGTACTATATTATTATACTCAAAGATTGGAAAATATTATTCGCCAAGAATTATTAAAAATATTTGTAAATTGTAATACATTTATGAAAAACATAAAAATACATATTTAATTAAATAATACAATGTACATAGTTTATGGGTGCAAAAAATTTAAATTATGATATTTATAATAATTTCAAAACATTCTTATGTAAATTTGTCAAGACTGACAACATTACACACAACTATTATACATAAAACAATATTACTTAAGTGCAAACAATACAGCAAATTTAATTTAAACTTTGATATTTCAGCAATGTTTCAAAAATCTTTATTTCTTTTTCCATTTAGATTCTGAGTGGAGCGGAGAAGCATTAAGATTTTACAATGATGTTTATTTTATTTTTTTATTTTTTCTCTTTCTGTGAAGAACACTTTTTCGTATTGAAATACATGTCCAAAAATTTCGACCAGTAACTCTATGGATATAAAATCACACCCAGATAGTACTTAAAAGAGGTCATTTTTCGAATTTCTCAATACTTGTTTCAAAAGCAAGGAAAGTCTGTCGTCTTTAAAAATAATGTAGCAAGAAATTCAAAACTTTCACAAACTACTAAAAATGGTTACAAGAATAATACCCTATACAAATTTCAAAAAACATTTGATAAATTTTAAGTTAAGTACAGTATTTTGAAAATTTCGGAAAATTCGCATTTTTTGTTAATTTTAATGTAATAAAATTTTTAATTCTTCATATTAAGATTTGAAAATTTAATATGATCTCATTTACATATTGTCTAGTTGGCCTGAAAAAACTTGAAGATCATAAGTCAATTTTTTCTCTATAACCATTTGAAATTAGAATTTTGACGAATTCGTTAGTTTACCTAAAATTACACACTTTAACGTACATAAAAGAAAGTTAGTACAACCAATCTTTTTGAAACTTGGTACCTAAGAAGAGAAATTCATTGCCAATATTTTGGTATAATAAAATTTTTTACGATGAAGAATAAAAGGAAAAAATCGTAACCCATTTTACAAGGGTTTGATTGAAAAAAAATCGAAGAGAATACGGAGAAAATATATTACGAGATATTTCTAGTTTATAAAAACTCAAGAAGGTTGATAATGTTTTATTATTATTTTTCGTAAATGCTGTATATAACAAAATAATTTTTAGTTTAACATTCAAGTTCAATTATTCTTCAATCAGTTGAAGCTCCGTACAGAATCGTTTTATTGAAGAAATGATTTATCATTTCTTTAAAATTCAACACACCCATCAAAAGTAACACCTACATAAGGAGCGAAGAATATCCCAAGGTGCGAAGTCCACACGTTTTTGTAAAGAAATACTTATCCAAAAGTTTCGACCAGCAGCTTTTTGAAACAGGATTTTTCTCTAGATGGAACTTTAAAGAAGTCAGTTTTCGGAATTCTCAATTACTCAATTTTCTTTTAGAAAAAAACTACACAAAATTATATATTTAAATATTTTAACTGTATACACTAAGGGGAATGACAATAATTTTTCATATAATTTTATTAGGATACATCCAAATTATAGTTGATACGAATAGTGTTAGTGTACGAGTATTTTATTTTTATTATTACTTACGAGTTAGTTTTGTCGTAACTGAATTATAATAACTAGGATTAATTATTTTCTGCATATCAAATGCCGGGGCATCACGCTCAATTTATAATATTGTATAAATGAAAAACGTTGATAATGTAAAAAGAGAAAAAAAAATTGGAAATTCTCGAGGAATCCGAACGAAGGTTTCGCAATATAATGTAACGCGGCGTATCATTCATATTAGACGTCAGCCCAACATCGTTTCCGTTGAGGAGAAAAACCTACGAAACGTGCTCGGAACACAAAACTTGTACATTGTCGTCAACGAGAACAACATTATATTCTTAGGATTTGTCTCTGCCACATATAGTGTGCACGCGCGTGTACCGTCGCAACTAACAAAAACGACCTATATCTATCCGTATAATACGCTTTTTCGGGATTTATATATACTATAATAATAATATGCATATTACATAACCCGAGGACGTAACTCGGCATAAATAAAATATTATGTGCCGATATAATACGGGAGAGAGACTCGAGAGCACACAGTATTCACTGCACGCTAATGCATACGGGGCTGGCGTATTATATAAATACTATTTATTTATTTTTTTTTTGTTATTTCAAAAGGTCGTCAGTGTTTTCACCCTGTATTCAATATCATAGAAACGTCAAATAAAATGAGGATCACTGCGATAGTAATATACTTAGGAGGGCAATCTGAGTGGTTCCCCTAATAAAAAAAAAAAAAAAAAAAAATGGGTTTTTGGTTTAGAAAATACAGGGTGGTTTTGAAGAAGCCAGAGGGGCGTCCATACTCATTTCCCTTAAAATTATGCAAAGCACACTATGAAGAGATAAACTAGTGTGTAAAATCTAAAAATGTTTTACCCAACTCATTTTAGAGGAGTCTACTTATTTTTTTTATATATTAATATGTAATTTCTCTCGTTCTGTATGGCCGCGTTCGGATTGCCATTTAAGAGTCGATTTGGATTTTCTGGTGGAATATTATTCTATCGATGAAGGCTGAGTAGTATTTTATATATATATATATATCTGTGCCAACTCGACCCAGACTTTACTTACAGCTGAAGTTTAATTTAAAAGGTTTTAAGTTTTGGACTTTTTTAAATAGCTGGGTATTTATTGTTTGTCAGGCTTAATCATACACGATATATTCTTAGAAAAAAAAATATTTTTTTAGAATTTAATGTGTTATTTTACGCGAAGTATTATAATATCAGGACTGTCACTTGGTCATTTTTTGAACTATAAATCACTTAAAGTACCCTATTCGTATTAATAGTCACTTTTTGTCATTATTCATAGTCATTTCAGGTCAGAATCACTTTATTTTAAGCAAATTCAAGTTTTAGATGAAATATAAGTATTAGAAAAATAAGTTATGTTTTAGGTATAGAAAAATGCATCTTTTCTTCAGTTTTAAAATCTTCATTCGTCAATTCTTAGAAATTTATAATTTCTATAATATATTAATTTATTATATTAGTATATTGAACACAATTCATTCTTGACATTATTCACACAATTTGTATCATATTCTCCAATTACAACCCTGAATGCAAATGGAAACAGCTAAGAAAAAAAAAATAGGATTGAATTTAATAAGGTTACTAATATACCTACACTAATACAAGGCAATTAAAAAAAATTCTCTTGTATTAGTGTTGGGTACATAAGTAAACTTATTAAATTCAATCCTATTTGTTTTTTATACTGTTTCAAGTTGCATTCAGGGCTGTAATTAGATAATATGACACAAATTGAGTGAATAATGTCAAGAAGGAATTGTGTTCAATATACTAATATAATAAGTTAATATTATATTATAGAAATTATAAATTTCTAAGAATTGATGAATATGACAAATGAAAATTATAAAATTGAAGAAAATACATTTTTCTATACCTAAAACCTAATTATTTTTTTAGGATACTTATATTACATCTAAAACAATTTTCGAATATTGTGTATGATTAAACCCGACAGACAATAAGTACTTAGCAATTTAAAAAGTTCAAAACTCAAAACCCTTTAAATTAAATTTTAGCTATAAGTAAAGACTAAGGTCGGGCTGGCATAAAGATATTTACTGAAATAATTTTAATAAATAATTTTTATTTTTAAATATTGAGTGGGGTGAAGAAGCTAATAGTTTTACAATGGTTTTTGTTTTTCATTAAAATACTTTTACAATTTGAAAAAGTGTTCAGATCAGTAAATGTGGCGCATGTTTTTAATAGACAATTTCGTTTACGTTATACTTTTAATAGGTTGTTCTTTCGAAATACTCTGTTGTTTCGTCAGCGCTAGCAGAAAAAAAAAAAGAAAAAAGGGTGTACTTCCACACGTTGAGGTATTTTTCGCACCTTTGGTGAGATACTCTTGGCGGGTATGTTGAATAAAAAAAAAAACGATATATCATTTCTTTAATAAAACGATTCTTGGCAGAGCTTCATTTAAGATAACAATAAAAGTAATTTTCAATATGTTTTACAATTATTATTTTTTTAAATAATTATTATAAATAATTAATTATTAAAATTAATAAATTATTTTTTACCGGTAAAGGTTTGAACTTGGTACCATTGTACTTCGGTACCACCGAGGAACATGGCTAGGCTATACTACACCATAAATACAGCAATGAAAACCGTTGAAACAGTATTTTAGGTAAAACTTACGAATTTCGTCTAAATTCTAACTTCAAATGATTATAGAGAAAAAAATTGACCTACGATTATCAAGATTTTTTCAGGTCAATTAGATATATATATGTAAATGAGATCTTATTAAATTTTCAAGAATTAATATCAAGAATCAAAAGTTTTATTACATAAAAACTAAAAAAAAACCAAGAAATTTCCAAAATTTTGTATTTAACTTATAACTGATGAAATCTTTTTGAAATTTTTATGAAATGTTCTCGTGATCAATTTTAGTAGTTGGTGAAAGTTTCAAGTTTCTAGCTGCATTATTTTTGAAGTTATGTTAAAAAGCTATTTTCAATTTCACGAAAATTCTGGCAATTGCATATTATGCCGTTTTTTGTCAATTTTTCTACAGATTTTCCACGTTTTTGGAAAAAATATTTAAAAATTTGAAAATCACCCATTTAAATTACCATCTGTATGTGATTTCAGATTTATATAGGTACTGATCGACCATTTTGAACAAGTATTTCTATACGAAAAAGTATTTCCAAAAAGAGAAAAAAAAAATCATCATAAGCTTCTTTGCTACCACTCATAATCTACTAAAATACGGGTATGGAGGGCGGCAAATTTTATACTCGTCTACTCTGAAATTCAGTAGAGTAGTTTGAATACGCCAGTCAGATTGAAAGAGGTGTACTCAATACTTTCGTCAACCTCATTTCTTCTCCTCTGGAGCACGTAAAAATACAAACACAAGTAGAGAGCACACGACGGACGGACGGAGACGAGAAAAATCGAAAACTTTAGCAGGGCGATTTTCGTCCGCAGTCGAGTGTGTGTGACAAGGGGGGAAAAAAAGATTACAAAGAAACAACGGAAGAAAACAAAACGAGTATTGTTGTTGTTTCGTCACCACTCACCGGTAACAGGAGCTTCGATGTCTATCATTGTTTTTTCGGATCTGAGCAGCGAAGCGCCCTCGTTGACGATGCGCAGTGCGGCCGCCTCGTCTATCCGACCCTCCAGGATGAAGTGCTGTTTCAATATGTCTGGTCGGGGTTTGTTTGTCCTTTGGTCCCATACTTCGGCTGTGTTCAGCTTACGGCCCGGCGGAAACGGCACGCCTGTAATCGGAGAATTACAATCAGTGTGTGCGACAATAATATTTAATCGAACGGCGCGACATTTTATAGCTGGACGACAAACACTGAAAGTGGAATTATTAGTCTTCGTCGCAAACTGACGACGGTACACACGCACACACTTGAAAATACGATATCCTACAACGAGTTCATTTACCAATATGATTATTACGTCTTATAGTTCGCATAACGTGTGAAAAAACAGCTAGTTAACCCCTAAAATAAAACGATATGTTCAAAGTAAAATAGAACAAATTATTATTTACCACCTACCAAAAATTACAAATTTTTTTAGAGCCCAAGGTAAATCAAAATTTTAAAACGATATCACGCATCAAAATCAGAGGAAATCATTTGTTCTTTATGCTTTGAAAATGGTGGTTTCTCTCAAATTACAGCAAAACTAAAGTAAAATGAGGTTTTCGTAAATCAAAAATATTCCTCAATTTGACATAAAAACCTAACTCGGGATTAAAAGTTTTAAAGAAAAATTAATTTTCATATTTTTTTCAAATTAGATACCATTTTATATGACTACCGCACAAAACGATTAACACTGTTGTTTTCAGAATCAAAAAATAAATTATAATTTAGAATAAAAACAAAATTGAAATTGGAGAGATGGGTGGTAAAAAGGATTAAAACAAGATAACCACAGTGTCCAGGTAATTGAAATACTGATTTTTTAACATAACGTGTAAAGGCACATTAAATTATGAAAATGTTCTGAAAACAGATTAGTTTACACACAAACGTTATTAATACAATAATACACGTTTTAAACGCAATACTAAATAAAAAAATTCCGGGAGGGGTTATAACCCCTTAACCCCCCTCTCTGGGTGCGCCACTGCTATAAATATTCATTTTGTTTGCACGCAGGATAACCCACAACAAGAACTTTAGAATAATTATTCGTGCCGTACTTAGCTTTAACAGTAATAATATTCATACGAATGCAAAACCGAATCGATTTTAATTGAAACGTTTATTTCATATACTTTTTTTTTTTTATACAGAGTCGCACTTTTTTTTTACTATCGATTTTACATTACGCTTAGGCGACATTCGCGTTAAATAGACGATAATAATCTGTTTTCGTTTGTGGTTATTAAATCACTTGCCAAAAGCACTATTCCCCAACTAATCGTAAAAACCTCACGATACACATTTCGAATACGACTTTATTGGACCAAAATAATGGACACCATTACACCTACACATATAATAAATTTAACGTTATTGTCAGCTTTATTTTTCTATATACCTATATATATATATATATATAAATAAATAATAATAGTACAATTAATTACATTTATAACTAGCAATAATAACGTGGGTACTTATATACGAATATTATTTGGACATGCAGTTAGCCTTTAATAATTCGTAAAATATTTTGAACGTTTTCAAGGTTTTCATTTGTTTGGAAAATATGCCATGTGCTAGCCAGCCCTAATGTGACAAACATACACGGTTTGATTATATTTAGAACTTGGCCAGCATATTGGATACGAGAGACGGCTGGTTTGCCAACTGACCCGCAAGCAAGCCATATTTATTATTGTAATACACTATAAACTGTTTTATGGTAATATATATTAAAATAATAATATCATTTTTTTTTTTTTTTTTTTATGCGTTGGACGTGGTGTGATATTATATATACGTAAATCATTGCTGCCAGACTGATTAATGTCATCGTGTCGCTCACGATGGAGAAAATATGTGGAAGGCACATGCTGTGAAAATATGTTATTGTTGTACGTACTAATTGTATTGTTTGGTAAACAAATTATCTGATAAAACTGTGTACACCTCCAAAGCATTACTATAATATTATACATTACATTTACGATTTTTATTTTTAAAATCGTAGAACTCGACCATATTATATTATTATTTAAAACAATTTGTTAACCAGATTACTTTACGTTATTATAAATTCAATAATATTACAAGTAATCAAGTAATGTCGAATACGTGATGATTTAATATTGGAATATCTGTAAATTTTATCAGCGATACTCATAATACTGAATAATAATAATAATAATAATAACGTGCTGCACTTAATTTGAATGTTGGAAACAATAATTCAGACGTTTTAAGAAAATGACCAATAGGCCAACCAAAAGGGAATTGGTGGAAAAGAGAAGTTGCATTTTTGGTGGAAAAACTGTGACACCCATAATTTGCATTTCATTTAACAATTTACACAAATAATATTAATCTGTACCTTTATGAGTACAACAAAAGAAAATATCGGTTACAAAAAATTTGGGGTACTCAATTCCGAAAACTTAGAAGTACTACTGGGACTCCATTCAAACACCTAAAAGTAGGATGGACATCATTTAATGTTATCCGACAGAGAATGTATGAAAATATATTAAAATGAGTAAAAAAAGGATAATGACCTATATTCAACCAATATATCATACTATCATCAAAATGCGTTTTACGAAAATATTTCCCAAAAAATCAGTTTTATATGGTAATTTTATATGTTAATTCGTTTCGATTCGCCAGTCATTGAATATAATTTAAAGTCAGAAAATATTAAACGCAATAGGCTGTGCAATATATTAGCACTTCGTGCTTTTTGATATAGTTTTATTTGCATAGGGGTTGGTCGAATTGCGTGTTTGTCGGTCAGCTCCCAAGCTAACCTGTGTTAAAATATAATTAAAAAAAAAAAACAAAAACAAATCGATAAATTCTTAGTGCGATAGTGTCCTCAAAAAAAAAAAAAAAGAAAGAAAAAAGTGCTTGTTTTTTATAATAAAAATCTTACGGGGTTTACAAGCTCTCTTCGTATATAAGGTAAAAAGGGAAAATGAGGAAGGCGGACCGGGGAAACCTTGTGCCAGAACAACACGGGCACGCTATCCCAGTGTCGATTAAGTATAAAGGAAATGAGTCGTAAATTATGTCAGAGACCTTTTCTGCTGCAGAGAGAAACGCACCAAATACATATAACATAGCGAGTTACGTGGAGTGGAAGAGAAAATATAATGGGGTTTTTTTATTTTCATAAAAGTTTCTGGAACTTCGACGCAGCAGAAAATATAATAATTTTTAACACACCACCAGCAGCAGTAGCAGTAGCAACGGTGGTAATAGTAATGAATGCATTTTAATGGGAATACAAATAATATAAAAAGCATATAGACAGGAACGGAATTGTTGGAAACGTTTTTTCTGAACGAAAACAGTCTAGTAACAATAACGTCGTCGTAATTCGTGAAATAAGTGTCGACTTAAAATGGTTAAAGGAAAAAAAAAGTTGTCGTTGTCAAAACCCGTTTTTTAACTATGGTTGTTACCATAGTATCATATATCACGATATATTAACTTTGTTTAAGTGTATTACAAGTCTTTAAATATAAAAAATCACTGCTGGGAAATTTTGCAAATGAACTATCCAAAAAGTGTAAGTTTGTGTACGATTTTTAGATAAATAAAAAATAATAGTACACGCGTCGTTTTAAACTAGCAATTTTTTATAACTTAAAAATGTCTTCCTGTAGCAGTTGACCGTTTTGCCGCTGAGAATTTTAAATTTATCATACCTAACTATATATATATATTATCAAACGCGTGAGCATATTATTGAGATGACGAAAACAGAAAACAAAAAAAAAAAAAATGTTTATTATTTCAATCGTCAAATTTAAACGTGCTATTGAATAATTATGGCACTAATACTATATGACGAAGAGGCAGTCACAGTGAGCACGAGGGGGGGGGAAGGCTGCGAAGCGTAAGACCCCCGCCTTCATTTATAATTCAGTTCTTGACAGTGTAAGTCATTTTGCTATTATGTGTCGAAAAGTTTTGCACGACAAAGTTTGCGCTGCACAAGAAATATCTTCCTTGTGACTGGGTGTTATCTATACCGTAGTGTAGAGTACTAAGTGTTACGTTTTTCACTTCGGGACAGTGTGTCGGCGACGACGGAAGCGAAACGAGGCCGAAAACCACGCGGGACCCATAATCTCTCTGTACACCACGGCATAAATCCAGTTGGAAGAAAACTTATAATATTAACACTTCTCCGCCGTTTTACACTGAATATAATACCGTGTGTTTCTCTCTCTCTCTCTGGGACTTTGTCTCACCTGTTTCACGACAAAACACGTTTCACGTTTATATATTATTATATAATTATGCGTCGTGTTAATGAACAACAGCGACATTCACCACAGATTAGGCTTTATAACGTTATACTCGTTATAGTATATCGATTCACAGTGGAGCAACTAGAATTTTTCCAAGGGGAATGTCCACCTATAAATTTCTAATTATTTCTCAATGTGAAATTATAATCAATGTTAACAGATACTTTACAAGAATTCATTAATTCTTTTTAATTAAAAATTTCAAGTAGAAAAATCTAACTGCCTTTTTTAGGAGTTAACATTTACACAATGTTATTTGTAGATAAATACAATTTAGCGTTGCATATTCAACAATATGAATTTTAGATTCTGAACGAAGTGAGAAGTTAGTGTTTTTACAATGATGTTTATTTATTATTATTTTTTTTGTGTACAACTTTTCGTATGGAAATAATCGTCCAAAAGTTTCGATCAGTAACTTTTTGATCTAGATTGTACTTTAGAGAGGTCATTTTTTGAATTTCTCAATTCTTCAATTTCTTTTTTGGAAAAAACTACCCAAAATTTGACAAAAACGACTCGGAAACATCATTTTTTGATCCGAACTATATGAAAATTTAAACATAGGCAGAAAATAATATAAGAAAGATTTTGGCACAAGAAAATGTTGGACATTTTTCTAACATTTTTTTTCTCATTTATTTTTTATATTATTAACTTCCTTTGTTCATAATCGTTTTATTGAAGAAATGATTTATCGTTTCTTTAAAATTCAATACACCCGTCGTGCGAAGTATGTCCGATTTTTTTTTTAATTATTATTGAATAGTTCCCATAAATATGGTTTAAGGGGGGTGTTCAGACACCCAAAACACCCTCTTTAGTTGAGCCACTGGATTCACAAAAGAGAAAAAAACGGAAATAAATCACCGAATCACCGATATAAACCGTTTATGCGTTATTCCAAATATATTTACCACACATACGCGTGACGTACAAACATTTTATACAGTTTCCGCGCACACATAGGCGGCGGCATCGTTTATGCAGAATTTATTCAGCAACATATATATATATATATATGTATCCTATATAAGTATATTATACACGTGTATACCCGTTGTGTAAAACGATCGATTTCTTTTCCAGTGTTCGTTCTCCACACAACAGACACCGTGTACGTGTACGATTGTACTCGAGAGAGTGATGCATTTAACTTTGTAACGAACGGAGAGGAAAAAAAAAATAAAAAAAGAAGCATTTTTGTCACTGTCAGCGAAAATACGTTTTTATTTATTTATTTATTTTTCTTCTTCACTTTTCTCGCCGGTTGAATTTTCGCGTGGTGCTGCTGCGTGGACGACGCGTCGGAGTAAAAAGCCGTATAAAAATATTTAGAGCGATCGAATCACAAAAAGTGCGCGGGTAAAAAAAAAAAAACACTCGACCGGCCATTATGTCGAAGCAGAGAACCGCGGCGCGGCGGTGAAAGGATTCCACGACGATAATTTTAAACAGATATTCCCCGCCCGTTTTATTCGAAACGACGAGTGATGCGCAGTAGTAGTAATAAACGGGGTGGAAATCGAAAGGCAGCGCTTTCGCGGGCAAATGCTTTTTTTGTAGGTACTTGGCGAAAATGTTTGTCACATAAAAATAATACGACACGCTCGCAAGCACTCAAAAAACACACGTATTTCTCTGCGCGAGTGTACACACTGCACACGTCTCTTCTATGTACAAAACGCGATCACGTGATGTTTTTTTTTCACCAATGTCACTATAATATTTTATATTATAAAAACATTTCTCGCGCAGCGCGCGCGGCAAAACAGAATAATAAAAATAAAATATAAACTCAAGACCCGGGCGGCTATCGGAGAATTAGTTCACGCTGTTCGGCGGCGGCGGGAAAACATGACACACACGACGACGAGTACTTTGAAGTTCAGCGGATACACTCCAGTGGTTCTCAACGTGGGCGGTGAAGAGGTTCTGAGGGACGATGAATATGTTATGGGCGATAGTGAGAGGGAGGCGGTAAACATAATATATATTTACATTTAGGCCTAAATACTGGAGTAAAATAAAAACTGGAACACAGATATTCCACTGAACGACGCTCAATGGCTAATCTGTAATTATATATATATTTTTTTTTTGATCGTTTTCAATTAACATTGAAATATCTCTAGCAGATTAACAGATTTAAGAATTGATTGAACATTCAACTAATGAGGTATGAAAAGCCCATTTTTATGAATACATATAGTTTCTATACACTTTTCAAATATAGTACTACATTTTAATTAATTTTTTTTTAAGGGGGGCGTTGAAAGATATTTTGCTCTTTAGGGGGGGCGGTGACTTTAAAAAGGTTGAGAATCACTGAGAAATACTCGATGTGTAGGCGACTTCGTCGTGAAAGGCGCCGTTTCTGTCGTGGGGTGCAGAACGGATGGGCGGTGTCGTTTATCATTCGTTTCGCACGATTGCAAGCCAAATTAATAAAACGGTATAATAATATTATATAGGTACGAGTCGCCGACGACTTCACACGTGTGCACATATTACACTATATTTAAATTAACCGTTTCGCCGGACACACGACAAAACTTTGTAATACGTGCGCGTTATGCGTATATTTCACATTATAATATCATTGTGCACGCGCATTACATTATGCGCATCTATATATACGTCATATACACATTATGATGTGCGTGTACAAAAGACGGAAAGGAAAACGCATTATATATAATATATAAAGGGCGGCGATGAAAATGACACCGTATTTGGTATTCTGATTTAGCGGAGGCGTCTGTCTTGCACTAATATCACGACTATTTTTTTTTTTTTAGTTCGATAGACGTCTAATGATGACAGAATATAACAAACACAATCCGCACTGTATCAATATAATATTATATATTAGTATTTTATCGAGTTCAATAAGAAAAACAAACAAAACTAACCTAACGGGACATTTTTACCTTGTACACACTAAATCGAGTTCTGTAGATATAATAAAAACGGAAAAAACCTATCAATCATTTGGTGGAAATAGAACAATCATTTTTTTATTTCATTTTATTTTTTTATTTGGGGGGGGAGGCTAAAATATTAATTTATTTGATTTAGCCCGCTCTAAAGTTATCAACTGTAGTTCACAAAAAAATAAACGGGGCTTTGAGTGATTTTTTTTTAGGGGGGGAGGGATTTAGCTTCCAAGACATCTTTCTATTTTCCTCTAATCGAACATTATATGACACACATATAAATAAAATTCAAGTTTACCCTCAGCTGTGTCCCGACCGAAGTGTATATTCTAAATTTTGTTTTTGAATACGCCACGAGAATGCAATAATTGACCGGGCGATAAGTTTCTGCGGTGTAAGGGATGTTGCACAGGGATATTTTTAATACACATATATACTATCAAAACCACTCTCGTCTTATTTACACCACGAAAGTTCACTACTGAAGCGCTTTGCCACCACTTCGGTTGCACACGAAGCCCCGCAACCCATAGAACTTTGTCGAGTAGTTTGTGCCGTACACACGCGAGTATACATCACAGAGATATATTATGCATGCGCGTGCTCGTGTGACTCGAAAGGGTCAATTTCGCCTTCCACGACGGCTCTAGGCAGCGACTACGCTGCCCGTGTGCAGTGTGCGGTAATAAGGCCAAAGTCGTATAATTTTGAAATTAAATATTATTTAACTTGCAGCAACATTGACCTTTGAATATATTATTCAGCATGCAATAATGTACCCGTTGCGTCGAGGCGGCGGTCTACCCTATACCGAACAACACAATTTACCGACCAGGCGAAATGTGATACATATGTATTTTTAAATTTCAATCAAAACAAAAATACGTTTGTACCGTAAAACAAACCATGTACGAAACCCGAAAATACTTGAATTCAAAATATATCCTTTCATCGTACAAATTTACATGAAAAATCGGTATAATATACTATATCAAATTTAACACATTACTGGATTCGGTATAATTACCATGTTTCGAGTAAAATCTGAAAGCTTTAGTTAATACTATAAATATTGGGTATGGTTTGGAAATGAAATATTAATTTCAATAATAACCAAATACTAGAGTGCATTTCGTCCTGGCACCCAACACACACGAACGCATTTATTATTAAAGTTTTTTTTTTTTTTTTGAAGATTTTCCCGACCTTGAGGCGTATAACCTACTACCCCTTTCCCAGTCATAACGACACACTGTGCCCTAGTGCCAGACAAAATATAAAATATATCACAGGTCTCCGATCGGGCCACTGAAGGCCACTCTTTTTTACAGACACATGCCACAGATATATAAATGTTACGTAACTAATATATATAATGTGATGTATAGGGCTGGGATTTCGATGTTTTTCAAAGCTTTCTGTGTGATGTTCGTTTCATTATAAATACGTTTTAGGTGTTTTTCAATTAGAATAAGAAATTTTATTTCGCATTTTTTGACAATATTTGATTTTAGAGTCATTTTTATCTTTTCTTAGGGCATTTTATAGGTTTTTAGGTCATTTTTGGCCTAAATTTAAAATTAAAAATTTATACGCTAACAATAGACGAAATAATATCTTATCAACAGTTCTTATATATTATATTTATATAAATTCTTATCTTGCCTCCCAGTATAGCGATATACTAGAAGCTTAGAAAATTAAAATCGATAAAGACGCCTGACGATACTTCATACCAGTCACATAATTTTTTGAATTTTAAGCTATTATAAATAAATTTTAAAGACATTTTTTTTAGTGCATTTTTTGAGTTTTTTAAGTCATTTTTCCATTTTTTTTAAGGGGATTTTTAGTGATTTTTAAGAGCATTAAAATCCCAACCCTAGTGTAATATGGTGACCGGCGAATTGATCGATTAAGAAGTTTTCAAGGTGACGGGTGAACAAAATTTCTGGGTCGTAAGCAGACTCCGCCGGCGGTGGTGACCAATATTGACAATAAAGGGGAATAAACCCGCTTGTATCGGAAGTATGGAAGTTAAAATTTCCAAAAACACCATCGCGTACGATAAATTTTATGTGACACTGCTACATCAGTTTTACTTGTCTTACTTCATTTTTAAGAGTCTATTATATTAGCAAAATAACCTACGACAACGATGATATAAGGACAAAGGGACGATTAAAAATAGTAATTATTATAATCGTAATAATAATGATAACGTGGTGTGCGAGTAACATTTTTCCGAATTTTGTTTTTTGTCAAATTTTATCGACAGATTTTCTGCCTTTTTGAAAAAAGTATTGAGAAATTTGAAAAATGTCCTTTTTAAAATAACATCTGTGTATGTGATTTCTGATCTATAGAGGTACTGATCGACACTTTTAGACAAGTATTTCTCTATATGAAAGTGTTCACAGAAGGAGAAAAAAATAAACATTATTATAAAATCGTAAGCTTCTTCTTTCCACTCGGAATCTAAAATTCTGATATACTTCGCAACACGGGTATTCTTCATTCCTCAGGTGGGATCCTCTTGGTGAGTGTGATAAGTGTGATAACTTTTAAAGAAACGATAAATTATTTCTTTATTCTTAATTAAACGATTCTGAGTAGAACTTGAGTTGTTACTTATTAACATAATAATAATTATCGGTTATTTTAACAATGTTTATTACTGAATTTATGAACAAACATATCTTTAGGGGCTTCTTTTTATTTTTTGAGAGGGGCCCAAAATTTCGCGTAGCGCCACTGTTGATAATATTTGTATTGTGCTTGATTTTTCATCAATTAAATGTTATCATCATCAGTATGGATTAAATTTAATCCGAGATGGTCAGTAATAATCGTTCTGTACACTTTAAATGAAATCGCTATTATGAAAGAAAAATAAACAATAGCACGAGGTATGAAACTATTAGACTTTTAAGACGACATCAAATTAATTGAAAATGGCGTCACATGTGGATACTCTCTGCGGATATTTTATATTTCTATAATTAACGTCAACAACCCCCTGGGTGGTCCTTCAATCATCAGGAGAAGTCATTTCGAGTTCTTTTTTGTGGGATGAAAAATAAAACAGTAATCAACATCGTATTGTCGTTCGTTTCGTACTTGTCAGACGAGCGATAAAAATTATTTAATTTTGTTATTGAAACACTAGACAAGGCCAGATGGGGCTCTGCCCCAGACTCCGGAGTTTCTTATAGGAGTGCCTCACTTTTGGGTGTACCACGATTACGGACTAATAGTCCTCAAACGTAAATATCATTGATTCTTACTATTTTTATTTCAGTTTTTTGGTACGATTGGAAAACTTTGAAGAATGTGTAGAAAAATGACCCCTTTAAGTAAAGTAACTAGAAGAAATTTTCGATTTATTGAGCTGACTTTTGGACCATTATTACTGCCAGAATAAATGGCAACATCCTTAAAAAAAAAAAAATGCGCGCGCACACACACACACACACTTAACCCGTAAAACCAATACAACATTCTTCGTTCATTCAGAAACAAAACGACTCGAGGGAGGGAATTAATCCCTTCATTTCCCCTTAATTACGCTTCTGGCACGTATACGAACAGCGTGAACAGCTCCAACATTCTCGCGTTGGTTTAAAGCACAAAAGGAAAACTTTCGTGCACGATCGACGGCGGTGGACGGCGGGAAGGAGTTATTATAACGCACGCGGTTAAAATAATTAATTAGTCCGCGCGAACTGCGGAGAGCGCTTCGGTTCGATCGACGACGATTTGAATAAATTACAAATTAAAAAAAAAAAAAATACCTATAAAACTATTCGCCACGCAACGAGTTAAAACGCGGCGCCGCGTTCCAACAATCTGTCGATACCGCGAGTGTGAGTGACGCGAACGGTTGAAAGCAATCCGCTTGTCGGAGCCAAATTTCAATACTACCTATATACAAACGTGTGTTTAATTTATAATATTATGCGGTATTTTTAATAGGAATATACGCGCGCGCACACAATCGACTGCACTCCGTTGACCGCCGATTCTCTCCGGGGCCCAAAAATCTCTCGGTGGACAATATTGTATTAATTTAGAGCCCGGATTTAAATGCACTAAAAACCATCGAAAAATGCTCTAAAAAACAGCCAAAAACGCCCTTAAAAAATGCAATCAACCGTAAAAATGCCCTTAAAAAATGCATTTTACCATGAAAATACTACTCTTAAAAAAGCCGGACATACTTCGCACGATGGGTGTACTTCGCAAGACGGGTGGTATTCTCTTGACGGGCGTATTAAATTTTAAAGAAACGATAAATCATTTCTTCAGTAAAACGATTCTGAACAAAGG
>JAIPRM010000548.1:35402-53177 GCA_025469315.1 Stegophylla sp. TES_Ste_2020
CTTTGTTCAGAATCGTTTTACTGAAGAAATGATTTATCGTTTCTTTAAAATTTAATACGCCCGTCAAGAGAATACCACCCGTCGTGCGAAGTACACCCATCGTGCGAAGTATGTCCGGCTTTTTCAACTATTCAAATAGAAGTGAAACAATTAAGGTGCCAAATGAGAGTACAACATAAACCAAAACCACTCATTTGACTCATTGTATGACTATGACTGTGAATTATTCTCCTACACGATACAGTACCCACAGTGCAACACGCTCACAAATTTACTAAATCGCTGTACAGATCTTGCTGTCAGATGCTTCTATGATATAAAATATTTACAATTAACGGTTATCAAACCGAAATGTCCCCACATTGCACAGAAAGCCAAGGGACATATAGATATATAGATTATATAGATCTATATATAGATATATAGATTGAGCGGAGCAAAGCGACAGCATCGAAAGAGCATAGCAACGAATGCCAAATCACGCGCAGAAACTGCATTTTAGATTCTGATCGAAGTGATGAAACTAGTGTTTTTACAATGATGTTTATTTATTTTTTTTTATTTTCTGTACACACTTTTTCGTATGGATATCTCCCTTGTCTAAATGTCTCGATCAGCAACTTTTTGAAACAGGATTTCCCTCTAGTTGGTACTTTAATGAGGTCATTTTTTTAATTTCTCAATTCTTCAATTTTTTTTTGAAAAAACTACCCAAAATTTGACAAAAAAGATTTGGAAACCATAATTTTTTGGTCTAAACTTTATGAAAATTTAAACATAGATAAACAATAACATGTGAAATATTTTGGCGCATGAAAATTTTGAAAAGGTGAAAAAATTTTTTGGACATTTTGCTAACACTTTTGGCTCTCATTTAATTTTAGATTCTGAACGAAGTAAAGAAGCTAGTGTTTTTATAATGATGTTTTTTTTCTGTATTCACTTTTTGTATAGATCTACTTGTCCAAAAGTATCGATCAGTAACTTTGAAACCGGATTTGCCTCTAGTTGGTACCTTAAAAGAGGTTATTTTTTGAATTTCTCAATTCTTCAATTTTTTTTTTTGTAAAACATTGAAAATTGGAAAATAATTAAGAAAAAGCCGGATAGGCTTTGCACATTTTCGCATTTCGGGTAAGACTCCATGGCTGTGGTAAATTTTAAAAAAAAAAGATAAATCATTTCTTCAATAAAACAATACTGAGCGGAGTTTATGTAAGATAATTCAACTAAAAAATTATGAAGTTTATAATTATTACAAACAATTTATTTTTTACTCAGTCAGTTTTACATCTCACTATTAACTTAATACAGGAAGAACAATTTTATGAGAAAAAACCGGACATACTTTGCACCATGGATATCTTTACTCTACGGGTGGGGATAACTCTGGGCAAATGTATTGAATTATAAAGAAATGGTAATTCATTTCTGCAATAGAACGATTCTGAGCGTAGCTTCAATTTATTTAATACAATATTGCTTAAAAATTATAAAGTTCATTAAGAAAAAGTGTATATTAAAAAAAATAAAAAATAAACGTCATTGTAAAAACACTAGCTTCTTAGCTTCACTCAAGGTCTAATATAATACCTTTAAATAAGTTAAAATTTAGAGAACATAATTAAGAGACAAAATACGTGATGGACATTAGGTAAATAAAGTAAATAATATGAAATATAAGAAAATACGATAAAAATATTAATAAAATAAAGGTGACTTCATTAATAATACGAAAATAATAATATGTTTTCTTTCTAAATGAATTGATAATAATTATAAATTAATTATAGTAAAAAAAAAGAACAATTTTCTAAAGACGCAATATTTAACATATTCCATAGGAAAGAATATGAAACTACGCACTTTTTGAATTTTACTAATTTATCATTAAATAAAACGTCAAAGATGTGTAAATATCCAATATTCAAATAGGCATGGAAAAATACGAAATAAATTACGATAAAAACATTTTAATTTTGAATGATAAATCTAAAAATAAAACGTAATAAAAAAATAAATATGAATGTGTATTATATTTCAATCATCAATTCAGTAAATAAATAAGGGTATCAATTGATTATAATCGACTCGAAAAATTCTGAATAGGACATAATGATACAAAAACAAGTATGTCGTATAATATGACATATAATAATATTATATGTTATATCAAGTTTTCACTCGCCAATGTAACCATAATAAAAACCAGAAACTAATCCCATACAATTCAATTTATTTATTTTCAGATAATAAAATAATACTGGTGGCATGAAAATAAACGGAAACACTTGAATGAAATAGGTAGGTAATTGGAATAATAATTTATAACAAATATATTAATTTTATATTATATTCATATTTTGTTTGAAATATAATATGACGAAACAAAAGAGTTATTATGGTAAATGATAATATATTATACATAGAATATATTAAACTTTTAAAAGACACAAACATTTTTATTTACTATGAATCCAAGAAATATATATTATTTTACCAAGGTCACCGAGTTAAATATAGATATAGTGTGCGACTAAAAGCATTTTATTTTTATTATTTTAAATCTGCAGAGAAGAGACACTTCTGCAATTGAACTAAATTCTTGACTGTTTAAGTGAAACAAATTTAAATTAATTACATCGTACTTACTGTAAGTTTGCGTAAAAACAAAATAATATCTAAAAACATTTTATTTAATCTGTCATCAGTTAGAAAAATAGCTAGTATAAATTATGATATTAATGTACTTTTCTTAGGCCACACAAATGTACAGACTAACTAGTATAATTTATTCAGAAACGCATGTGTTTGTATTGTCATTTGTACTTTTAAAATTGGCCATGTTCATAAGTCAAATACGTGTGAACGGGTGCATGCAAGGCACAATCGGTGTTATTGTTTTTGACACCTGATGTTATCCGAGATTTTACAAGTTAGCCAAAATTGTTTGACTAATTTATTTAATTTAGATTATTGCCAGAACTATATTCAAATTTAGTTACAACCAACTAATATATAGGCATAATAATATACATGTGATTGGGTGAACCCATGTTAACCGGCGCCTAACGAAGTTTGGAAACATGCCCAACATCATTCCATGTGATAAAATAAACAAAATTTTAACACTGAAATTAAATTTCTGAAAATCTTTCAATTTTAAAACAGATAAAACCTTATAAAAGTAATTATCTATAAAGAAAAAGAAAGGAAAGAATAAATTTGATTTTAAATATAAAATACGGATACGAATTAATGTAATTTTCCTAATACACTGAATTGTAATTATGTAATAGGTATGCAGGAATCATTATGCAATCAATTATTGTTCAAACTTTATAAAATTATATCAAATATTTTGAGTGTACGTTTGTGTGTATACTAGATAGTGACTTTATATTATTATAACTATTATGGATCAGTAACACGTGACCTTGTTAAAAGTTTTCATTTTCAAAAACGAATGACGGATGTTGATTCTTATCAAATATTATTAAGACAGTAAATTAATAACAACCAAATATTTCAGTCAAATGTATTCATTATTTACGTAAGATCGAAAAACATTGATTTCGAATTCACATCATTTGCGTGAAAATAGTCAATTGTATCTCGTAAATTAGAATTAAAATATAATATATAAAAAAAAATACATGTGTGCGTAAAAATTATTTATCAACTTTTTTTAAAAATATATAACAAATATATTAACATGAACAGCTCACATTTAATAAAATTATTTGTTTTAATAATAAAAACTACCACTCTAACGACCTACTTTTAAAATAAAAATCATTAATATTGGAAACCTTTAAATATTATAACCACTCTATGTAGGTTCTTACAGTCGAAATTATATCGATTCCTTGGCATAGGATGTATACTATTTATTTTTCAACTAGTGAATTCTAAGTATAATAATAATAATAATAATAATAATAATAATAATAATAAATGTAAAACAATTGTAAAAACCATAAAATATCTCGGTTATATTATAGTACTTGTGGTATGGCGTGGCATACTGCGATGCGAAGTGCACGACGACTAATGAATCGAAGATAAATAACTATAAACCATGTTGTCTGACCGATTACTATAAGAGTCAACGGGGAAACAAAGTGTGATACACTTCAATGCACTTTTAATAGGGAAAGATAATTGGTTTGTTCTTCGTTATTTTTATTATTTTTGCTTTACTTTTTTCCACTCTAAAAAGAGTGACCTATTTCGCCATAACTCCCCTTTTTTGTACACTGCGCGAACAGCGGCGCCGCGCATTAGCAGCAGTTATTGGCCGATAGAATCATGCAAGTTTAGTTATACATTTTTACTGCCGCTGTTAACAAGGAAATACACTGTTTGCATTATAAAAATGTACGACTCGCGCGCATCCATCCATATTTGCACGGATATAATGGCATATAAAAGGTGTGAATGATAGAACAATTATTACTATTCGTTACATTTTCATTTTTATCATATTACGACTGCATAATCACAACTGCATATTTTGTTATTAAGTTGAATAAAATATATACATTACGATAGTAATATACAAACAAACGATTTGCGAACCGTTACTATTTAATTTGTTTGAATAATGAATGATTTTAAAAGAATATTGGAGAATACAATTAATAAAATGTTACTCGAATTTATCTGCTGAATTCGAGGTATTTGAATTTTAATTAATCTATAAATATTGAAGTTTAATTAACAAAAAAGTACTTGCTTGATTATTAAATTACGTGCAGTAATTTGTTTTTACAAGGAAATCGCATGTCAGTTGTCTCACTTCTATTTATATGGCGATTATAATTAGTTAATTGTACTAATTATATAGAAAATAAAAGACCTAAATAAAATTTAAATTTTTTTGTAACCAAGCACAATTTATTTTTAACGAGACTTCATTTTATGTACCTAAATAAGTATAGACATCAATAATTTAGTAATTATTATAAAAGTTATGTTTATATTTTTTTAATATGTACTTACATAGGTAGATACTTGATATAAAATTATATCTCCATAAAACCAAATAAAAAATTCTAATGAATAATAAAATATAAGAATTATTGCCTTTATCTTTAACATTTTAAAGAGTTTGCAATACCTATGTATTATTATCATAATAAAAATAGTTCAACCAATGGCAATAATAAGATGTAGGTATTATTTTCAAACCATCGCAGCTTATCTAGATACCCGATACACGATAGCAGAATATAGCTGGGCGTATTGATTTTTTGACGGGTTAAAAAAATAAGTCCATGACACGTTCTGCAGTAGTACTTGAGCCGTGCCCTCAGTTAAAAATATCCACGGACAATTTATTGTTTTTATGGCCAAGTAAGTGACCTATGTACCCCCATTTTGAGTTTGTACGATAGGTATAACCAATAAAACAAGTATTACCCAATTACTTCAATATAAAACCTTTGAGTTCATGTTGATACAGGGTTAACTTCGAAATCCGAACTTTTTCAATTCTTAAAAGCCTATCACACGCAAACTTACATTAAAGGTATGACACTACCGCGAAACGCAATAAGCATGATATAGAAGGCCTAATATCTAGATTTTAAAATGTAGTTGAGAAACTGCTAATAAAAATAGTTTAACTAATCAACACTACTTTTAGTGTTTATTAAACGCAATGACTTTACACAATTACCTATTTTTACTTTATGTTGATTTTATATCATACGTTTTTGAAAACAACAAACTTAAAAGTTTCCAACAAATATATATTATTTAACTCTTGAAGGTCTTATTAACTCTATTCAAGAGTTTTATTTTAAATTAAAATAATAAATATTTTTAAATTAATATTGAATTCACCTAAATTATTATCTACATAAATCTATTAAGTACATAATTTAGATGAAAACTGGAACTTTAATTCTAAATTCCGAGCAATTTATTTATTTATTTAGAATAGAAATAATCTAAATAATAAAAAATTCACTCAATATTCATAAATGTTTGGTATTCATAGAAACTTCAGAACAATAGCTATAGTGGTATGTGTTAATATATTATTATCGTATAATATTATACCAATGTAAAAAACGGTAAATATTACGACCAACAATGAAACTCACTAAATATATTATTAATGCTCTTTCAAATGTATTTAATAAATTGTTTTTATTTTAGTTATTTAAAAAAATTCAAATATATACCTAACTAAATAATAAAATTTCAATACCACTCTATTTGTTTCATTTGATGGTAATTTCTAAGTAATACCCTATAAAAAAGTTCGTTGGAAATAATTTTAAGCATTTAAAATAATTACATATATTAGTAGGCATAAAGGTGAAGATAATATTTTTAAACCTGATGAAAAAACTGCAATTATAAGAAATTTGTAAATTAATGGTAATGGAAAAGATAAATTAAAGGTACCAATGTAAATTTGGGTAGACCACGCCAAAAACGATTTTATGATTAGCTCACCAGGCGTACAAATAGTTTTTTGGTATGATACCTATACACAATTTGAACAAAACTATAACTGATTATTTTCGGAAAATAATAAATAAACCTAGTTTATTATTGTTATAATCTAATTTTTACGAATAATATCTAATTCATCTCATTTAATAATTCGTAAAAACGATCAATTTTGACATTTAAATCACTAATTGTAATAGATAATTCATTAAAACTATTCAAAACAATATATATATATTACCTATATAAATGTGATTAAATCTACATAAAAGTATACTTTTATAACAATTTTCAGCATGTTAAACAAAAAAGTAAAAATTTTATGAAAAAAACATAAAAAAAAAATGCCATTTTCGTTATAAGAGTAATTTTAGCTACAATCGTAAATTTAAATGCGTATAACAAAAACGATTATCGTTTACTAAACACGAAATTATCCAGCCAACCTCTAATAAATGTTGCACACAGAGAGAAAAATATATTGAGAATCTTTTAATGAAAAACTATTTTGCTATTTTAATGCTTATAATTTTACTCTCATTTTCGGTAGGTTTTAGTCATAATATTAGCATTATTATAACATATATGACAAAATTATTATATAATTTGGAAACTTAAAAAAATCGCAGAAAATGAACGGCTTAACCTGTATTAGAGATTTAAGCACCAATATTTTTCTAAAAATCAGGTTTCCAAAATGGCTATTTAGAATATTTTCTAAAACTGTAATACAGAATTTCAAATTTAAATATTTGGGACCTTAAAAGGAAAAAATTACACTTTATTGCTGTAGAAATAATTTTTACAACAAAAATTATTAAATTTGTCAAATCATACAGGGACACTTTGTATATGTACAAAGTACACACACACGCACGCGCGCGCACACACACACACATAATAATTTTTCGAAAAATATTCCTACAGAGTTGCGTTACAGCGATAAAGTACAATTTTTTTTCGGTTCCAAATTTTTAAATTTAAAATTCTGTAAGTACTACAGTTTTATAGAAAATATTCAAAATAGTCATTTTATAAACTTGAAATTTAGAAAAAATATTAATGCTTAAATCTCTAATGACGGTTAATCCGTTTATTATCAACAATTTTTAGATTTTGAATGGAGCGAAGAACCTTATGATTATACAATGATGTTTATTTTTTTTCATTTATTTTTCTTTTTCTGGAAACAGTTTTTCGTTGTATATATTATAGAAATACTTGTCCAAAATTTCAATCAGTAACTATATATATCCAAAATCACACTCAGATAGTACTTTAAAAAGATTATTTTTAAAATTTCTCAAAACTTTTTCCAAAATCTAAAAGCCCCTGCCGAAAAATTGACAAGAAATGGTAAAATAAACTATTAACAGAATTTTCACAAAATTGAAATTTGTTTTTTTTTTTAACAAAACTTCAAAAATAATGCTACTACTAAAAATGATCAAGAGAAAACTTTATGAAAATTTCAAAAATATTTAGTCAATTTTGAGTTAAGTACAGTATTTTAAATATTTTGGAAATTACTCATTTTTTATTAGTTTTTATTTCATATAAGTTTTAATTCCTGATATTAAGACTAGAAAATTTAATATGATCTTACTCAGATAGGTATATGGTCTATTTGACCCCCCAAGAAAATATCGAAAACCGTAAATCAACTTTTTCTCTATAACCGTTTAAAGTTAGAATTTTAACGAAATTCGTTAGTTTTACCTAAAATTACACACTTTAACGTACATAAAAGAAATTTGTCCGACCGATTTTTTTGAAACTTGATACCTAGATAGAGAATTTTATTGTGAATATTTTTGTGAAATAAAATTTCTTACGAACAAAAAATTAAACATTTTACAAGGATTTAAAATCCACATGCATCAATAGTTTTCTATTTATTTTGAGAATTTAATATTTTCTGTTATTATATTAAATATACCTACTATTTCAACGGTTTTCAACGCTGTTTTGTAGCGTACTGGTCAAGACGTCAGATTTAAATGCGATGGAACTTTTTTCAACCGTGACCGATAAACACATGGCGACACGATAAATAATATTGGTATTAAAATTAAATAAAATTATAGTGAATGAATGTTGATTTACGATAATTAGAGCCTCTTTAATATATTTTAGTATCACGTTTATATTTTACGTATTGTAATTTGAAATCATGTATGGAATAATCATTAGGTGTAGGAGAATATAGGAAAAATCAATTTTCGTTTTTCGTAAATGATGAATAAATGTAACAAAATTATTCTTAGTTCAATGCGTGTCTATAAGAGTATAATATGTAAGATCATAGTACAATCAAACAAAAATTAATTGATTTCGTTATTCTAGTCGAATTTCGACCACTTAGTGATAATAATACTTACAATTAAGTAACTTTTTTTTACAAATTTGGTCATTTACACGAATAACGAATTTGCACATAGTTTATTCTGTTATTAAATAACAAATGATAAACATATTGAAAATTACGATTATTGTATATTAAATGAAGCTCCGCTCATAACCGTTTTAATTCTATTAAATAAATGACTAATCGTTTCTTTAAAATTCAACATACACACCAAGAATATCCCACCCGAGTTAAGAAGAATACCTCAAGGTGCGTATTACACACTTTTTTTTAAGTTTACGAATTATTTAATAATCTTGTCGTATTTGTCATAACAATGGTAATATTATGATTATACACACACACACACACACACCCACCTAGGTATTAAACTAATGAATAATTAGTCATCTTCAGACACAAATAAATAAAACCCCTAAATATATAATACCTATATATATATATGTAGGTGTATATTTAATAATAAGTGAGATTCGATAACATTTATTACTTAAACGCTAGATGCAAGAATATATTGTACCTCGTATTGTACTGATGTCAGAATGAATAGATGGGGTTTTAGTAATGACTTTTAGGAATCTATTCCTTTTTTTCACTTATATTCAAAATACCTACCTATGAATTTTTTTTCATCAATAATTAAAAATACCTACATCAATTTCAATTTTCGAAGGAAAAACAAGTTTCAAAATGTTTTTTACTTCAAAAAACTGAAATACCACGGGAAGAAACACTTGCATAGTTGAATAATAGAAGAAAAAAGGTTTACAAAGACATACATGCTTTTGAACAGTTTTTAAACAAAACCGTCATGACTCTCGACACAAGTAGAACAAGGATCAGAGGAGAAACATTTCGAGTGGCTGATTTCAACTTTCAAGTATTTGAAATTTTTTTATTATTCTGTTCCCTAGTAAAATATTTTATTTTATACAACTTTTTCAAAAATTAATATATTATACCTAATGCTTATAATATAATATAACCAATTCAAATTATGTATATATATAGTGAATACATACCTAATATATAATATGTATTTGCATAATTGTAAGTATGTGGAATCTAAATTGTTTTTAAACATTTTGTTCAAAGTATACAGAATATCACATGAAGAATAAAATAGACACGCAAAAATCAAACAAGTGTATTCTTTAATGTGGTTTTCTATTTGTTTAAACTATATAATATTATCTATTAACTTGCCGCGCTATGTACAACAGTGGTAGTATTCTCGAGAGTGTGTGTGTGTCCTACCCGCAGTGTTTTCTATTTACACTGCCTTCTCTCTAAACGTAGGTACTCGTTCTTCGTGTTTTTCTTTTACATCCATTGAAATATCTGGGCTTGTTCATACATTAACTATCCCTAACAGCCAACACATTCAATTATAAATTTATGAATTCTGCAATATCAGCGCTATTGACGAAATTTAGGTAGGTACATTTTCACTTTAGATTTTTTTCTGACCTAATTAATACGAAAATCAATATTTATAATATGAATTAAAATAGAAATTCCAATGTATTATTCATAACCATGACAAGGCTATGATTGAGTATTATGACATAACTAAAATTTAATACAATTAATTGGGTTTTCACATATCTAAATAATAATATTGTCTTCTCATTTTCTACATATATTTTCAATGGTCTTTAATAAAATACTCTATAATATAATTGAATTCATTTTATAAGCTATGTGCCCAAGTACAAAACAATTACAATCACCAGCAATTGCACCTATAATCTTTATTGATTACTTATAAAATACATACATATAAATTAATTGTTATAACTTATACATATTTTATTTTACAATACAGTTTTCCGAAGTCATTAAAATATTTAATTATTTTTAAATATTAGCCTAATTAAATTTGAGTTATCATTTTTTTTTTGATATGCTATGAAACTTATTATATAATAATAAACATTGTGTGGATCAATAATATTGTGAAAGGATCATTTGATTGAAATATTAGATGGGAACAACTTAAAATGTGCGTACCTAGGTTAACTAATACAAAACGGCCTATCGAATGAAAATGTATAAATTACCATACATTAGTGCCGCGTTTTAACGCATACGCTGAGAGTGCCGGATTTGAAAATGGTTAAAATGCATGACGTATTTTATTTGTTCGTATAAAAATCATATTGACCCGAACGTGAACGTGAAAGCACCGAACGAACGAATGACAAGGGGGTTTGTGGAGATATTTGGCAACATCAGTAGTGGAGGCGGTGGGTGAAGTGGAAATCAACACTAAATGTTCAACATAATCGAGCCTTATAGGTAAAAGGGCTTAAGCGACACTTTTGACCAAAATGACTTTTAGATATCAAAAAATTCAGAAAAATTTACTCTATCAACGAGGAAAGAGTTGTAAGCGACTATGTCACTAGAAATGGCTGATTTTTGCTTTATAACTGTATAAGTTTTGGCATACCTAAGCGCCAGGAGTTAAATTTGTTAACTATGTAAACGGTGTAAACGACATAGTTAAGAAGTGAAAGCGACACAGGTAAGGGGAAAATTGCTGTAAACGACATGAATGTGTGACTAAGCAACGTGTTTCAATTTTCAGCTCTTTTTTTTTTTTGTCATAAGTACCATACATAATTCAGTACTATAATAAAGGTAAATTTATTTTATATAAGCTTATTCCAGATCATATATGCAAATCTTAAAACAAAAATTACTAAAATTAATCAAATACCTATTACATTTATAAACGTTTTTTTGTGTTCCTGAAAAATTTTTAAAATGTTGCTTACGCCCTTTTATCTATTAGAACTGGATTAAAATAAAAAAAATAGATTCATCGAATCCGTCCCTGTCACGTCGACTACGATGGTAAAGGGTTAAAATCAGTCAACTATCAAAAATAAAGCCGGCAAGGAACCGCACACGAAAAGGCGATAACATTTCCAGGGCAAATAACCTTTTCTACTCACGTAGATAAGCCGTAACGCATTGTGTGCAGCCTTCGATTTCTAATCTATAGGAAAGCTCATTAAAGAACTAATGTTTACGCGTACGCACGACGTGACGTAAATATTGTTATCGTTTAAAAAACGCAATAACGTGTTTCTCATAGTAATACAATTACTACCTATTGCATTTGTGATCAAATTCGTGAAAAAATTGCTTAGTGTTGGCCGCGCACAACCGTGGAGACGACGGCGAAACGACTGGACTATTGGGATAACAATAGTGTAGTACAGGTGTAGCAATGAAATACGAAGGTGGTGAATAAAACGTGACAAGTGCAGTGAAAACGACGTTGGAACGAGACACTACTATAGCAGCAGCTTCGTCACCACGTTGTTATCACAAAAGTTTATAGATCTTTGACAAAACAACGATTCTCAATTTGCAGAGAATAGTGGGATGGAAAAATGCGGTTAGCGGTATTTTTCCTGGTGGCCGCGCGTCGATATTTATATAGGTACCTTATCCGGGAACGGTGAATACGGGGTTAGTAGTAGCGGCGGTAGGGAAACTCGTGATAAAAAAAAGGGTCGATCGTTAAAACGGGCAGAAAAAAGAAGACGCGTAAACCATACGAGACAATAATAAATAATATTATGTTACATGGTTTTTGACTTTAACTCACTTTTTATAACCCGTTCGGTGGTCGGCAGTTTCTGGCTGTTGTTCGACATTATTGGACTGACACGATCCTCTCTTGCCGCGATGTGCTGCTGCTGCTGCTCGACGCCCGCCGTCTTAGGTCCCGTTCTCGTCGCCGTTTTTGTCTCTCGTGCGCGTGCGAACGTGAAAACGTAAGTATTGTGTGTGTCCACGGGTCACCGTCACGCCGCGTGTACCGTTAAACGCGTAAAGAGATTTTTTTTTAATCTATTTACGGCAATAAAAATAGAATATCAAAAAATGAATAAAACAGCAATATCATACGAGACAGTAATAACAGTATTGTGTAATGGCAGTAAATATAATAATAAGTGAGTGTATTACAAGTGTAAATAAAAAATCACACGAAGAGAAAATTACTATATATCGATAATGAAACGTTACGTCGAGTAGAGAGAGAGAGAGAAAGAGACAGACAGGTGTAGAGTGGAAGAGAGAGAGAGAATTTGAAAATGAAAAATTTAGAAAACTGAAAATAATGTGATTACTGCACGCACCCGACCGATTCGTCTCCTTTTATTAATTCACACGTATCAATCGTCCGTCGCTAGCTGGCCGCATAATCGCGAGGCACCGTGATGGATCCGTCGGTGTGTACTACTACTGCGACGGCCACAGCAGCAGCAACAACAGCAGCGGCGGCGGCGGCGGCGGCAGGCAGCAGCAGCAAGCGCGCGCGACGCGACGGCGGCGGCGGCAGCAGCGGTGACGGCGGCGTCGTAGGACGATTTCTTTTTCGGTCAACTATTGTACGCGTACGGATGATGATCCAGCGTCCAGTTCGCGCTCCGCGACAACGACCGCCATCATCGTCGTCACAGTCACACAGTAAACTGTGAACTCGCACAAAAACTTCACTGTGTGTGAACACAATAATAACAACGATGATAATATTAAAAAAATATAATAATATGATGTGACGACGACGATGATGTTAATACACACTACTACGTACGTAACAACAATGTGACGCGACAACGTACCGTGGTTCGCGTATCTACTGCCTTATTATTTATTTTATATACATATATCATAAATTATATATTTATACATTCATATGTGCATAATATTATAACTTATAAGCGCGTTCTTGATAATACGCGCGCGCGCGTGCATGGGAGTGTTGTGTGTGTGTGTGTGTGTGTGTGCATGTGTAAATATGAACGCGCGCACACACCGCCGCCACGGCTGTAGTCCAACGATTGTGTGTGTGTGTGTGTGTGTGTGTGTGTATGTGTGTGTGAGTGAGCAAGTTGCGTGCGCGCGCGGAATATGCGGTGGCGGCGGCACGAGAAAGAGAGAGAAATGGTCGAGTGGTGGCGACGTTGGCCATAGTTTGTGGGAGACGGGTGGGAGGGGAGAGAAAAAAGCGAATGGATATGATGATAAAAACACCACTGCCGCTGATTCCGCCACTGCCTCCGCGCCCACGGCCCACGACCCCGCCCGCCCAACGACGCGCAGTCCGGGACGGCGACCCGGCGTAATCGCCGCCGCCGCCGCGCGCGTCCGGGTTTGTTATAAAATCGTTATGGCAGTGATGTGCGCGTGCGTACGTCGCGGCGCGCCACAGCAGCGCCCTCTAGTTCACCCAGGCCACGACCGACACCTGGGTTTCTCGACGGGGCCGCGGTCGTATTACGCGACGCACGCACCACACGCCGCATTTCGCTAGGCCAGTGAGCAAGGGTGGGCCGTGGCACGGTTATTATTAAAATTATTGCTTCAAATTAGAGTCGGTAATAAATGCTAATCAAATTCTCGAATACAAGTCTGTTTCTGAAATTTAAAAATTTACCACTGGGTTAAAACACTCAAAGTTAAAAGTCAATTGGTGGAAATAATAACTCGAGTTATAAGTCTATTACACAACCTTTTTTTGTCCATCTATCATATAGTTAAAATAATTATTGACGGTGATGGAAATATATAGAAATCATAATTTCTATACTAAACTAACTAGTTATTTTTTGTTTTAATCGTATATAAATATAATATCATTTTTCATCGAAAATAATATATTCAAAAAAGTGTGTACTTCGCTCGTGGAGGTGCTCTTCGCACATCGGGTGGGATATTTTTGACGGGTGTATATTGGGTTTTAAAGAAAAGATAAATCATTTCTTCCATAAAACGATTCTGAACGAAACTTCAACTAATACATAATAATAATCATCAATTTTAAATAATTGAACTTAAATGTTGAACTAAAAATTATTTTGTTACAAACAGCATTTACAAAAAACAAAAATCAATTTTTATTTATTCATATACACAATACACCTAACAAATACTCTTTTTAAATTAAAATAAAATATAAACATCATAATAAAATTAAATAAAATAAAGCGGATCTAATTATCGTAAATCATCATTTATGCACTATAACAAACATTTAACTAGAATATTTGGAAAATAATATCAGTTTAAACGATATTTAACATCTACAAGAGGATTAAATGAGATTTTTGTTCTACTATATAAATTGTACTCAAGTGCGTTGTCGAAAAAATAAAACACATAAAACCTAACTTAACTTGACAGTTATATCTCATGTTATAAAATAAAACAAAAGACCGAAAATAAGGAGCAATTTTATGTCCTTAGCTGTGTTTATACACCATTGTATATGTATATACGCAGTATACGCGTATAAGTTTTTAAAAAAATAAAATTTTTTCAGGAACGTAATGAAATAATTTTTGTGACAAATTATGTTCACGGACCACTCAGAAAGGTTACGCTAGGCATGGATTAATGATCCCTCTCTTTTAACATTGACAATACCTGAACACGACCTTCAAAAGCTTCTTTATTATAACGATATAATTGGTCTTCAGATGACAGTAAATTTATTATGAAAAAAAAATAATTCACAAGTCTATTATTTAGATTTTCTAAATTCCTTGGATGACATTAGGTGAGTCAACTTTACAAACACGTGATGCATAATATTTTTGTTTTTTACAAAAATATATACGTAAAATAAAAAACTATGTAAGTATGAGTTTTTGTGGAAATTTCAGAAAAAAAACAAAAAGCCGGACATATTTCTCTCAACAGGTGTTCTCGCTCTGTGGTTGGGATGCTTTTGGTGGGTGAATTACATTTTAAAGAAACGATAAATCGTTTCTTCAATAATCAGTAATCACTATAATTATAATTGTCGATTATGTTATATTTAACAAATGTTATGTAATAATGTTGGGTACTCGATAATTGTGTGTGTGTGTGTGTGTGTGTGTTTGTGTGTGCGCGCGAGTGCGTATTTGAAACATAGAAAGTTTAACGAATGAATTCTGTCAAAATACTTATTTATAAAACAAAAACTTGACTTAAGATTTTGAGATTTCTTCAACAACATTTTATTGTTGGTAATATACCCGAATATGTTTGTACTAAATTTTCAGATCGTAATATTCAGACATTAAAATTTTATGAATTAAAAACTTACAATAAACGAGATATTTCCAATATTTTCAAAGTTCTGTACTTACTTCAAAATTGGTCAATTGTTTTTCAAAATTTTATGAGATGTGCGCGTGACTATTTTTAGTAGTTGTTGAATGTTTTAGCTTTCTAGCTTAATTATTTTTGAAGTTATGTTAAAAAAAAAAAAATCAAATTTATGAAAATTCGGGTTATGACGTTTTTTACCGGTTTTTTTGTCAATTTTTGGGTGGTCTAGACATGCGTTTTGAAAGAGTTTTGAGAATTTTGAGATATGACCTCTAATAGTACCATCTAGATAAAATTTCTGATCTACAGAGTTACTGATCAAAACCTTTGGATCAGTATCTTTACTTGAAATCGTGTTTCCATTTCCACACATGTGGAAAAAACACACACTCAGATTTGTAAAACCACATTTAAAAATTAATAATAACAATAAAATAGACATCATTTATAAATCATAAGCTGCTTCGTTCCACTCAATTTCTAAAATTAAAATTAAACAATACTTATTTTATAGACAATAGTATAAAATAATAAATATAATTCGTTATTACAATTTTCTTGCCTTTTGATTGGTAAATCAACGTTCTCTACGAAGAAGGACGTAACTTACTTTCATTATTTTTTAGGAGAGCAGTTTATTTTCAAAGTTAAAATCTAATTTTGAATTTCAATTGTTTGATACTTAGGTTTTTTTAATAAATACATTTTTTAAAGTTAAATGGAAAATTTCAATAGCTTTTTTTTCTTTATCTTTGAGTAACTGATTTTTGTCAATTTTTACTATTTTATTTGATTTAAGTCTATTTTCGATGGGGAAAGCAATTTTGGAATTTTATAAATATTTTGATTTGAAAGAACTTGATAGGTTTGAGATTCTGTTATTCTCGTAGCAAATAGATGGGTATTATGAAAGCTACTTTTTACAATGAGCTAAGTAAAAAATGCACTGCCTTAGTAATAATATAATAGTACGTAATCATAACAGTATCGACTACTAATATAAATATTAATTTTAAATTAATGGACTCGACGTTTTCAAGATAGCTGCCATAGATGTCAGTTACATATTTAACGGTTTCGTTTATCAGTAGTATTCAACCCGGAATCCCAGACGCTGCTATATTGGATGATGGTTAAAAAAATAAAACGAGAAATTATTCGTTCACTTACAAAAACCCTCGAGAACACGTACTAACGGCAAAAACCGCTCTCGACTACTTCCGTATTCCGCGCTGTTATTACGTTTTACTCCCTCGTCGAACATAAATACGATCCGACGATGCTTTTTTTTTTTGCGTGTCGTTGTCTTCGTATTAAAATAATATGTATGTTATACTGTATAAGCCAAGCGAGTGTTACTTTTCATTATAATTATATCTTATCGCGACGGTATGCTCAAAGGACGGATTAACAAGGTTATGGGCCTGTAGGCATAAACTCTATTACCATCACTTTTTATTATAACAGGTATTTTAAAATTAAAAACATTATGTTAGGAAAGTATATGGGAAGATATCTAATATTCTTTCATATTATATTATTTATCATGCTTATGTGCACGGGGAGAAGATTCAAACCATCCCAATGATTTTTTGCTGATGTGAGTCTCGCACTCATGATTGATTTTTAGATCATGCATAAGACCAAAGCACCTAAAAAAAAGGAAAGATCATTCGATCTCAAAAAAGACGGACATACTTCGCACGACGGGTGGTATTCTCTTGACGGGCGTATTAAATTTTAAAGAAACGATAAATCATTTCTTCAGTAAAACGATTCTGAACGAAGGAAGTAAATAAAAAAAAAAAAATTTCAAA
>JAIPRM010000549.1:0-48523 GCA_025469315.1 Stegophylla sp. TES_Ste_2020
GGGTGGTTTTTTCAAAAAAAAAAAAAAAAAAAATTGAAGAATTGAGAAATTAAAAAAGTGGCCTCTTTAAAGTACCATCTAGAGGCAAATCCGGTTTCAAAAAGTTACTGATCGAAACTTTTGGACAAGTATTTCCATACGAAAAGTTGTACATAGAAAAAAAAAATAAACATCATTGTAAAAACACTATCTTCTTCACTTCGTTCAGAATCTAATAACGTTAAAAATATTATGTAGACACGTCATGTATAACTATTATTATTACTATGTCCAGCGATCAATGAACGATTGATGCACGTCGATCAACAATTAATGATCGAGAAATTTAAATATTATTTGACAAGTCACACCGATAAAGTGTTTATTGACATTTATATTCCGTAGTGAACACGTAAAAAAAAAAAAAAAATATGCACTGATACGATTTTATCGTCATCCGCGTGTAATGTCGACTTTTTCGATAAAACCATGTAAACCGATTTTTAATTTTTTTACCAGCACGCGAAGTAAAATATTATTATTATTTTTTTATTAATTTACCCCACGCGCCTGTCGATTTCGTGACAAAATTCGATTAACGTTGTTATTTGACGAGTTGATCATTTAACGTCCGTTAAAAGTCATATTATTTAACCCTCAATGTTTTTGAAAAAAAAAATATTTTTGTTAATTTACATAATATATTATGTTATACGTGTCATTAAAATAATATGTTCCCTGTAAAACACATTGAGTTTGAGTACAAATAAATTCGAACAATTCGTTCTTAAACAATGTTTAATTATGTCATAATCTTGACGAATTTTTATACTTTTACGAATTGAAAGTTTCCATAATGTGAAAGATAAAAAAATTTTGATAATTATTTTCCAAATCATTCTATGACATTTCGATAGATTACAATTTTGGGTAGTTATGATTTTCCAACAAAAGTAATGGATTCAAATTATTGTGATTATAGTGCTAAAATTAAAGGTATACCTCCCAACAGTTACAGATAATATTTATAGGATAGTATTTATTTGTTTCCTAGGTATTTAGGATTGTATAATTACGTGGTATTGCAGTGAAAATAAGTTTTTACCTTTATATAATAATATATATATATATTTATATACTAAATAGAACAAGGGTTCATCATTATGCATACCACCGTGCCGTCACCGCGGTAGCCGCGTTGTTATAAATTCCAGGGTTCTCACCGGTAATTGTCTCTAATATATCCTCTAGAGTGGTAATATATTATACAGTATGTATATAGGAAGCATTATCACCTGGTTTCTTTATATATTATGTTCGTCTTCTTAGCCGCAGTCCGTTTTACGTTTTTATACGAAATCACCTGTTGCCGCAATTAAAGTCAAATTCGATAACTCGTTATTAAAAGTCATTAAGCGTACTACAGTTTGCATTTATTTTAACGGCCGTCGTGCCAGGTGTTCCGAGTTAGTTTCGTTCAAAAACAACGAAACAAAGTGAAAAAACAAAAACGGACTAAAATGACCACTCGTAATAATTATACAGTCCGTTTATCTTTTGTGTAAATCTCCGTGTTTTACCCTATGACAATATTTGATTTTCTTTTTTTTCCTGTGCGTTTGCTAAAAAATACCGTATACGTAATTATTGTTAAACGCATCGTTTTGGTTGTTTTTTTTTTTTCGTTCACACCTCGCAAATTTAATTACGGCTTTGTGTAATATATATTTAGACTGTGTGACGTAGTAATACATCTAAAACGTGCAGTGTGTATGTTTTTTTCTTAAATCTAACAATGATACGTATCGGTTCAGGATTTTTCATTTTCCTCTGTAGCACCCTATTATCATTATACATTTGCATCTCCACGTGTATAAACATATTATCATAATATTATAATATATTGTACATGTATTCGTGGGCTGGCAGTGATATTACTTATTTATTTAGGCACATGTTCTGTATCTCGGAACATCTTTTTTTAAAACTATATAATATCATATCTTGTATCTCAGATAGGTCCTGATTTTGGCGGATGTGCCTTGAATTTTTTCTTTCATAGTTATAAAAATTATATCATTTTTTTATAAATCGTCTGAAAACTATGATTCATGTATTACGTTTTTCTCGTTGGTTTGTTTAAGGACTTATTGTGTATAATGACTAATGACAAAATAATCGTATTGCCTAATTATTGTTTTTTTCATCAAACCAAACATTTACTATAAACCCACATACCTCTAACCTAACCATTATTTGGTGCACTATATATATTTGGGGCATAATAAAGTTTTCTGCAGGGCATTTTTTTTTTTTTTTTATCATTTCTTACTAATTTATCTTTAGAATGACATTTATTTTAGTAGTTATCTTTGTAAATAATATATTTACATAACAGTAAATTTTATTGTATATTTGGTATATAGTTAAATGCTTTAATTTTACGACAGTTGCTACAATACGAGTCGAAAGTCATCCCCTGTGTGTCGTTTTTTTCTACATTTAAGCTTAACGCCCAACTAATCATTACACCTAATATTTTACATGTTATTTCAGTACGATTTAACATAAATAAATAAATAATAAAGGTAAGTAAAGTGTAAACAAGAATCCCGGACATACTTCGTACCATGGCTATTCTTTGTTCTCGGGTCAAATACTCTTAGTGGGTGTGTTTAATTTGAAAAAAAAAAAACGATAAATCATTTCATCAATTATACGATTTTAAGCGAAATCTGTTAATAATAAAAAAAACAGTAATAGTCATCGTTTAATTTAATTTATTAAATAATTAATAATTTACATTGTGTTTTGAAAAATATCTGATTTTAGTATATTAATAAAGTATGACAAAATACGGTTAAAATTTTTTTGACGCTTTGCATACAATATTATAAAAATTCGTGAAAATCATTCCATTGGTACTTTCCCGAATGACGTACAGGAAGCACCTGTGGAGAGTATGGATAATTTCTCGTGCTAAAATTAAAATACGACATTGTTCACGTGACATCATTGCTGTAGCCAATAACGTCGCGTACCTACATTGCAAATTCTAAAAATTAATGTAAACGACAGGATGTATATACACATTTTGATATTTATACGTCGTGAATTCTGTTGTATATACACGAGTTGTTTCCATACCACTTCATATACATATTATGTATTCACCGAGGTGCCTACATAATATAGTCGCTATACATAGTATGACGTATAACATATTACTGTATAATATTAGAATATTATAGCGTGTACATTTGAAAAATTGCATAAATGATCGGCTTCATTGGATTGTGCATATTTAAATTATGAAATTATCTTCTATATCGTGTTATAATATTATAGTTGTTATCATAATATGAATTGTAAATCGTTAATTATTTTGACATGTTTATAGTGTATGTTTTTTAATAACCGTCAGTTATTTCATCGTTTCTATTGTGTAATGTGTTCACTGTAAACTGTTTAATATGTATTGATCGTTACAACATATTGAATTAAATTTATTAATATTTATATTTTTTTGTTACTGTCATTTTGAAAAAGAATAAGCACACCGGACTAAATCGTTCAATTTGAAGTTTTCCAAATAAATGTCACACGCATGAGCGATCAAAACAAATCCCCAGTAAAAGACACTTAGAAATGTAAAAAGGTGTATAATATTATGTACTGTTTTGTTGTTAATATGTTCTTATAATTATTAAGCGTGTACATATAAGAAAAACACATGTCGTTAAGTTAAGAAATGCAAAAAAAAAGAAACATCTGTCCAAAAACACATAATTATTCAACTCGAATATTATTATTTTCTTGTTCTGAGGCATCCATTGCATAATATGATATAATAATTAATTAAAAAAAAAAATACGAAGGGTAAATATTTATAAAATATAAATAATTAAATGTACTTGTGCAGTATAATTAAATAATTTAATAGTATTAAAAACCTTCTATTATTTCTAAAATAATTCAAAGTAGAAATATATATATTTATATTTATAATAGAAGAACAAAAACGTCGCCTATAGACTAGTTTTATTGATTTGTTATTAAAACCATAACATATTAAATTGTCTTAAATCTGTGTCTACTAACCTAAGATAATTTCATATATTACACTAATCTATCTCTATATAAATCTATTATTTCATTTTTTTTCAATGATATACTATTTATTGCCTATACATTTCGACCAACAACATTTTGAAATAGAATTTGACTTCAGATTGTACTTAAGAGAAATAAATTTTTAAAATTCTCAATTTTAACATTTTTAAAACACTTTATTTTCTTACAATTTTTTTTTTCATTTCTTTATTCATTAGATAAAAAAAAAGCAAAGTAAAGTTAAGGCGATAAAGCCGGACATACTTCGCACCACGGATACTCTTCTCTCTTCGAGTGAGATACTCTTAATAAGTTTGCTGAAAATGACGACCATTATTGATCTTTATATTATTAACTTCTTTCGTTCATAATCGTCTTATTGAAGAATAATTGATTTATCTTTTCTTTAAAATTCCACAAACCCACCAAATGTATCTGACCCGAAGAGCGAAAAATATCCGTGGTGCGAGTATGTCCCTGCTTTATTGTCTTTACTTTACTTTTTATTTTTTTAAGTGACCTTTGAAAATGTAATGATTTTAATAAATATTTTCGTGTTTTTGTACAAACTGAAGTCTACGATTGGACGTATTTTTACAAATTCGAATAGACAGCGTTCTGTTGTGCGTACGCCTTTTTTTATATAGACAAATATAATAGACGATACACGTTCTTTGTGAAAACTTACCCCGCCGATATGGTGGTAAACGATTTAAATCACATTTCGCATCCTTAACCGCGGCGGCGGCGGCGGCGCGTTCACAACCTACACCGTATTATTATGTTTCAGATTAAAATATTATATACAAACGCGTGTGTACTTTTGTGCGTATTATGTGGTGGTGGTGTATTATATACATACGTGTAATCTTGTTTATTTCTCCCGAATCGTTGACGAATTTCAAATAACGTTTAAGTGTGCCGCCGGACACATATAATGCAGCAACATGATGGGTATGCGATGATCGACAAAACAACAGCTTTGTGCCATGTGCACAACAAATAATTGTAATCCCGTTTTTAAACCTTTGCCGCGCAGCCGCACGTTCACGTGTGTAATGCACTTATGTGTAAACGTATATAAATTGGGTACATTTGTAGATCGTCGCGCCGATACGCGGGGTACAATGCGTTTCTCAATGTCGGCGCTCGCTATATCCGTCCCCGCGGGTCGCGACACTTTTGTTCGGCAATCGTGTGTGTGCAAAAGCCGCTCCGAATCGAAATGAAAAGAAACCGCAAAACCGCCGCACGTCTTTTTTTCTCTTTTTTGGCTACGACGACGAGTGGTTATCGCGCACGGGGCGCTGAACTCCAATGGGGACCGCGTCGCGGAAACGAAACCGACAAAGGTCTTTTTATAATATATATATATATATATATTATTATGTACACAATATGTCGTCGAGAAGAGCGTTGCGTTTTCGTCCTTCTTTGACAAAAAAAATCCGCTTTTCGGGAAAATCCGCTTAAAAAATTATGTCGGTCGCCGCTTATATATATATATATTGTTGTGCACCTATACGTATAATATTATACAATATAAACAGACATCCATACGCGTTACAATACACGTCTCTTGTGTGCGTGTGTGTCTGATACGAGGCTGTACCGCACCGAGACCAGTTTGCAGAGGAAGCAATAAACCACCGCGCGTGCAGCCGGTTATCACTCGGCACTCTATTGTGTGTGTGTGTGTGTATAATATATGTGTATATTATTACCAGTAAAGAGCACATACACACACACTACGTTCGTGGGGATAAAAATCGTACAGATTTATCGAGTCCGGTCCGTACAGGTATTACTACACGCGCACACACAGGGTCTTATTTCTCGATTTATTGAGATCCGTTCGGATGTTCGGGAGATCTACGTGAATATTGTTGACTCGTTTCAGCAGTGTGTATGTGCTTATGTGTGTCACCCGTAGTGTCGTAACTTTTGCTCGATTCGAAATACAACACCGAAAATTTACCCACATCGCCATCCGTCGTCACTTAAATTTAAATTACGTATTGTTTTTTTTTTTTTTATGTTAAACGTATATCACTGAGTCCGAGGCCGTATTGGAAATCGTATATATTGTCTCGATTAAAACTCGTGTAGGTCGAATAGTGTACGATTATAATAATAATATGTTAAAAACTAACTCTAACAGAATAATATATTTTCTCTCTTCGCGATGTGTTAAACGTACGTATTTCTTTTTTTTTTTGGTACAAATAATTGCCGCATTGGGATTGCAATTTTTCGGGGCTGGAGGGGCCAACACGTTTATTTGTTTGATTTAATCCTCTTCCCTCCCTAATGATATATTAACTATGTAATATTCATGAAAAATCTGCAAAGGCTTAGGGTCACCAAATATTTTTAATGGGTACTCATTACGAAAAAAGGAATATAATAAAGAAAAAATATCTAAATGAATAATGAAAATAAAAATGACTAAATATACAAAAACTAATATCAATAAATGTAAAATATTTGTGACGAAATGTTGTTATTTTTTAGTGCAATAAATTTTCCTAATTTCTTACTACTACTACTACTATGAGCAATAACATTAATTTTATCATTTTACCTATTTAATATTTTGTCAAATTGTTTTTATTTATAGTTGATTCTGAATTATAAATATCTTAATTCTAAGATTATTATTAATATTATTTGTAATTGACAACAATAAGTATTCAGCATTTTGTAATGCATTTTATTATCGTCTAAATTAAATAATAAAATAGCTTATTAACAAATTATCATTAATGTTACTATATTAATGTGCACCTAATTGATTTTTTTTTTTTTTTTTGTGGAGAAAATGGGTTATTATAAAATGAATGTATGGGTTGTCACAGTAAAAAGGTTGGGGAAACACTGGTTTAGAGGAACTAAAAATAATATTCTGAGTATTTTTTATTAATTATCGTTCACTATAAATTCTCCCAACCCGCGTAGTTGTATGCCGTGAAGAAGTAGTAGTTTCGGTTACTCGAAAATATATTTTACTTTACTGCATTCTGCAGAGCGCGTTTTGGTGTACACCGTAAATATAGTATGTGACACACATATTATGTACACCCGAAATTGCATAATATATATTATATGACTTGTTGCGTTAATTATATGTATTCGCTTTAGGGGAGCGTAGCAAAGTGTGTGTCGGGGACGCACTTTAACGACGTGCAATTTGCTGCAGATGATAGCTTCGTGTGATTTACCGGTCGCGCTTAATTGCGCGCGGGCGAAAAGCGCACGACGATGCAAGTGCACATCCGAACCGCAACAGTAGTGCAACCGGAAGCTATACGTATATATTGGTATCATAATTTTCGAGGGGTGGTAAGAATTTAACGCCGTCGTCGTGGCGTTATGTGCAGCGCGTGTTATACACATGCATTGCAATTTATCGTGTACACACGCATACGCTCGTATAATAATATAATTTGTTCGTATATTATTATGCGCATTGTTCTACAACGAGGAGCTAGGGTTGTTGCGACGACCGTGTGTGTGTGTGTGTGTGTGTGTGTATACAGGGCGGTGCGCGAAATTTGCTCCGAAACGGTCGATAAATTTCGAAGAGGGGAGGGACATAATAATATCCCGGATATCCTCTGAAAAACGAATGAAGCGAGAACAAGACCATTGGACGTTTTTCTCTAAATCTCGTGTGCACGAATTTTCCGAACGTCCATTCCGGTGGCAGAACCAACCGGCCGATTAAATTTTCGATGAGTTTCTTTTATTCGTTTTTCGATTTCTCAACATAATATTAGACACTTAATATCCTCGCTGCATCTATCTGTCCGTAGTTTATTAATATGAAGTTACGATTTTTGATTTGATTACCAGAAAGATGGGTATTATTAAACTGAATTATGTAATTGAAATTCAGTTACATTAGCTTCATTCAAAATATTAAAAACTACAAAAATGTAACTTTACAAATTAAACACCTTACTTACCTAAAAATGATTTAAAATATAAATTAATATTTAAATATATGTAAATTTAAAAAGTAACTATTAATGTGTTTGAAGAGCCATTATTATTAGTGTCTGGAGTCTGGATACCGTGAAAAGTTTGCAGGTTTAGTTTCAAAACGGACCCAAATGGAAATTAGTTTGTGATCCCTTGTCCATATAATTATTCTAAATCTGTCAAATGTGTGTCTGAACGTGACCTGCCACCAGCTTGTACATATTTTGTATTTGATAACCTGCGCGTCTACAGTGAACTGTATCCAGAACGCCGTTGACTGTTTGTCGATCCACAAACAATATCACCATATTGTTTGTGTGATTTTATGCGTGCCATTTTTAAATAATTATTAAATTCTCTTTTACTCCTCTTTTATTTATCACTATTTAATACAGAATAACACATTTTGAAGACTTATTCTAAAACAACGTATAGCAATTTTCAACCGTCGCTATATAACCAACGAGTCAGATTTACCAGATTCTCGCTTACGATTATTTAGATTCTGAACGAAGTGAAGAAGCTAGTGCAATGTTGTTTATTATTTTTTTTTTTCTGTATACACTTTTGTATGGATCTACTTGTCCAAAAGTCTCGATCAGCAACTTTTTGAAACCTGATTTGCCTCTAGTGAGGCACCTAGTGAGGTGCTTTAGAGAGGTCATTTTTTGAATTTCTCAATTCTTCAATTTGTTTTTTTTTTTTTTTAATGGAAAACTATTTAAAATTTGACAAAAAAAGACTAGAAAACCATCATTTTTTGATTATAATTTTATAAGAGGTTAAACATAGGTACAAAAAAAATTATTGTTCATATTTCTAACACTATTTTTTTTCTTATTATATTTTCTCTTTTCTTTATTTATTAGATAAAAAAAAAAAGTAATAAAGTAAAGACAAGAAAGCCGGACATACTTCGCACCACAGATATTCTTCGCTCTTCGGGTCAGATACACTTGGTGGGTATGTTGAAAACAACGACTATTATTATTCTTTATGTTATCAACTTCCTTCATTCAGAATCGTCTTATTGAAGAAATTATTTATCATGTCTTTAACACACCCACTCAGAGTGTCTGTCTGACCAGAGGAGCGAAGAATATCCGTGGTACGAAATATGTCGCACTTTTTTCTATTGCTATCGCTTCAAATTGTCATTTGATGTTCGATATACACATTTTACCAAATACTTTGATGTTTCTAAAACAATATTACACGCTATGAATTTAAATGACAAAAGTGCTGTATGGGGTTTAAAAAACTTGTAATTTTTATTTCTTTGCGTCACATAATCGATATCACGCGCAACCACTACCGTTGCGAATCGCATCGTAATCGTGAGCTCTCGGAGCGGCCGCGTCTGCTGCGGCGGTCTTACGCGACCCACTACGGGATGACGCGGGACGGAATGCGCGCGGCTCCGGCGCCGCAGTCGTGCCGCGCGATTCGTCGTCAATCGTCCCGGCGACCGTCGACTGCCGCCGCCGCCGCCGTAGAATAGATTGACCAAGACGACACGACGTCGTTGCGTCCGGTGCGGCAGTGGTCCGTTGCCGGGACGATTGACGCACGCGGCACGACTGCGGCGCCGGAGCCGCACGCAGTCCGTCTCGCGTCATCCCGTTGTGGCCGCAGTAGTGGGTCGCGTAAGACGTGCGGCTCTCGAAGCGCGGAATCTCAGTGGCCCGTCTCGGGTGGGTCGTGTTGCACCCGATGCACACTGCCGCCGCGGCCACTTGGTCGGCTCCGAACGGCCTGTAACTAGCCCGATGCACCGACAGCGTCTCCGCGGGGCTTGGCGACTCTCTGTAAACGCTCGGCGGCCGACGCCAAGGTGGCCGCATCTCCGGCCGGCCGAACGCGCTGCCCGTGGTCGTCGTCGCTTCGACCGGCACGAGCGGATGCCGCCGCCGTGCTGGAACGCAGTTCGGTTGAGCTGCAAAAGGAACCGAGCTAGTTTGATTTTAAAGCGAATCATCAAATTGGACAAAATTACCGTTCACACATTTTGTACCTTTTAATTACGAAAAATGTCATAACTGTCATAACTTTGGTTCTTAACCACTTAGAGAGACTTCTACCACTACTTAAATAAAATATCTTAAATTCTATATTTAGAATCCACATCGTATGAAAAGTCTTAGTTCAATCAAAATTATCTACAGAATCCTCAGCAGCTAGGCCACAGTGGGCTCATTTAAAACACAAAATACTCAATTTTCAGTATTTCATATAAAATCACGGAGACTTGGGTCAAAAAAATTTCCAATAACTTTTTTTTATGTAGATAAAACGCTACTTTCACCTAAATTTTAGGATCTTTTAAAATTTCCAGAAAAAAATTATACACTAGTTTGAAAATGCGATTTTCGCAAAAATGTACATCTTTAAATGGCTGTAGCTCAGATGCCATTCGATGGATTTCGTTCTGACAAAAAAATATTTCAAGGTATCAAAAACTTATGCCAAAACTTTCAAACATGACATGTTCAAAATGTTTAAATCGATTGGTACAGTTTTTAAAATTATCTGAAAACAATCGATTATTCAAGAATTTCACATTTAATCATCTCGCCTTAATTTTTTTTTTTTTAATGAAACTAGATGCCTTGATAAAACAATTGAGTGGTACTAAATTGAAATCGGTTCACCGAGCTCCGAGATATGAGATTTTAAAAATAGGCAAAAGAAGGCCTATTTTGGACCTTCTAAGGGGTTATCAGGAGTAAAGGTGCCCCGAAAAATATGAACATTATACATAGTCTTTATTAAGTTACCTTAGCATACTAAAATTTGATGAAAATCATAAGACCCTTCCCACAAAAATTGATGAAAATTAAAAATATTGCTCGTATATTTGTATACTCCGTGGAGTATTAGAGATATGGAAGGATCCATTAGTGTTCTAACCGTTTGTCTGTTTTGAATTGTGTGAGAATTAGGCATTAATATCGGATATTACACCTGCCAAATATTCGTATTTACAGTTATTTTATTAACTATGTAATATTGTACACTTAATTTGTGGCATAAAATGCATAAATGTATGTTTATAATAATTATATAGCTTTTTGTAAAAATATAAACATGTATTTGGTTTCGACCAAATTTCTTAGTTCAAAATATGCGTTTTAGTTCATTTTTTTTTTTATTCTGTATATTAATAAAAGTCTAGTGAAATCTTGCATAATATCACAATATATTTTATTGATTTATCTCTTTTCAGCTAATGCTTCCCCTAACATACAACTTTTTCTGAATTCCCTTTCGTCACCCCTAATTATATAATATTTTTTAATTTAATTATCAACTCTGCAAACTCTTAAATCTTTACATTATTTTCCTCGTAGCCAACTGCCCTACTATTTGCGTACATATATTTCCACCTTGTAAATAATTTTCTCCCGACTGTATAGTTTTTATTATTAAAGGCTATTTATATCATCGTAATTTTTTTCACTCGTATAAAGACACTTTTGTAATAACTTCCGCGTACGCATAACTGTATAATTTTTTTATTGTTTCATTTTTTACGCCAACACTCTTAAATCGTAACACTTTTTCACCATTTATTATACGAGTATGATGTTGAAAATGGCAATATATATATGTATATCAATGTCTTTATTATATCCATTCACCGTAGTCCCGTTTCGAATTCTAAACGTATTCCCGTAGTAAGCGGAAATCAGGATATTAGTCCAGTCAAATAGTTATAATATTACACGGTGACCGCGAGTGTGTTAAAAAAAAAAAAAACCCAATATTTTGTCGGTGACCTGTGCGCAGAACGTATACATTGTGTTCGTCAAATCACCCTTTGTTTTGTGTACACATAAATATATAATATTATGTCGGCTGGTCTATGTTATAATATACAGTGTACGATACAAACAATAAGTGAATAATCTAATACGCGTTTAAAGCGTTCTATTAAAAAAACGTACACTAATGATACATAATCATATTATAATACCCTTACTGTTGGTGTGTGTGTGTGTGTGTTTATATAGGTATACGCGTTAAATGATTTAAGAATTAACGCGCGTTTTCAGATAATCGTATTACGGTGAAACTTCCATATTAGATTATAGTTCGACGAAATTCACTGTTTAGCTTAATATTGTCAGGGGAAACCGTGTGTACAGTGTCTTCCACAGTTCCACCGTTATTTATTTAATGTTATATATGATACACGTGTAAATTGATCTCCGTGCACAACAAAGTAATTGCAGACTTTTCATTTACACCGTATAAATGATTCGACAGATATGTACTAAAAATATTGGATATGGTTTACGAGTCAATCATTTTATTTTATAATGCTTGAATTGTTATGTTTTTGTATATATAGTACAATATTTAGTTAAATAATTAAATGTTTATTTTTTGTGACTACAGAAACGCAAAAACTTCTTTTTCTTCTATGCTCGAAATGTTCAACCACGTAATATAAACGTTAATTTATATTGAGTATAATATGTAGTTATAAACCCATTAGTTTAATATAGATTAAAGGGAATATTCATCTAATATGTTTTAGACTCTGAATGAAACGAAGAAGTTTTATTCTAATCAATCTAATATTTACCGATAAAAACAAGTTGTAAATTCCGAAGTATTCATCCATAGATTATTGTTTTGGACTTTCTCTTAAAAGTTTCACAGTATGAATATAATAAAATTTGATGTAGTTATCATGATTACTTACGATCGTTCTTACGATCGTGTTACAATCAACCGGAAATTTTTTAGATTCTGAACGAAGTAAAGGAGCTAGTGTTTTTACAATGTTGTTTATTTTTAAAAAAAATTTTTTCTGTAAACACTTTCGTGTGAATATACTTGTCCAAAAGTTTTGATCAGTAACTTTTTGAAACCGAATTAACCTCTAGCTAGTATTTTAAAAAAGTCATTTTTTGAATTTCTCAATTCTTCAATTTTTTTTTTTGAAAGAAACTACCCAAAATTTGACAAAAAATACTCGGAAACCATCGTTTTTTGATCCGAACTTTATGAAAATTTAAATATAGCTAAACGATAATATAAAAATGATTTTGAAAATATAAAAAAAATTTTTGGACATTTTTCGAACATTAATTTTTTTTTTCTTTATTTATTAGATAAAAAATTGTAAAGTAAAGTAAAGTAAAGTAAAGTGAAGCAAAGAAAAGCAAAGTTAAGTATAGACAAGAAAGCCGGACGCACCACGGATATTTTTCGTTCTTCGGATCATATACTTTTGGTGAGTGTGTTGAAAATGACGACTACTATTGTTCTTTCTATTATTAACTTCTTTCGTTCAGAATCGTCTTATTGAAGAAATGATTTATCATTTTTTTTTTTTTAATTATACACACCCTTCAAGAATATCTGACCCGAGGAGCGAAGAATATCCGTGGTGCGAAGTATGTCCGGTTTTCTTGTCTATACTTTACTTTACTTTACTTTGCTTTTTTATTTGTGACTTGATGACTCGCGGCCACTCATGAGCGACCAATCAGGCAACGGTGGCCACTCGGTCATGATAATATTTATTACCGTGTCGCTGCGGTCCCGCCGGTTTCACCGTGTAATCCGTCTGGTACGACGTGCAGCGGAATCGGTCCAGGCCGTCGCCGGCCAAGAACGGGTGGTCCCGAGGAGCCGGCAATCTGATCGGCGTGGCCGCGATGTTCGGCGGCCGATAATCATTCCGTTGTACGGTGACCGTGCCGAACGCGACGTGGCGTTTGGCGGGCGCGGCCCGGGGCGGCCGACAGCGGGCCGTAACCTGGAGCGGACGGTAGGACGTCTTTTGCACGGTCAACCGTTCCACAGAGGGACACGTCTCCCCCCGATCCTGCGCGCGGCCCATCGTTTTTCAACACTTTACGCGTATGACTCGCACTATTTTGTATATTTTATACACTTGACAACAGTACTCTGCGTCTCCTCGGCAACCGAAATGATATGGCCGTATTTCTCGTAACATTATAATATATTATATTATAAGAATGAAAAATATATTAATCTACCTATACGAGTAGGCCCTGAAACAATTTGTCCAATCATCACGGTTTTTTTCTTCCTGTGTGGAGCCAAAAAGCTGGTGGTTCATACAATAATGTTTATTTTTTTATTCTCTTTCTTTTATTCATATTTTCGTTTAGTCTTGTCCAAAAGTTTAATTTGAAATAATTGTAACAATTTGTATGGGGTTTTTTTATGTTCTTTAGGTCATAGTTATATCTTTATAGAACATTAACATAATATGAGCTCTACATATTGATAATAATTTATTATCAACTATCCATATGTATAAATATAATATAATATATTTATGGCCTTTATCGAGTTCACCTGTATTTTCTAGCTATATGTTATTCATTTTTTTTTATTTGTTGTTATTGCCCTATATTTTACTCCTATCATTGTAAAATACTGTCCAGTCGAGCATTGAATATATCAATAAATAAATAATATAATATAATATAATGTAGGTACGTTATACATTATTGTATTTATTATTATAGCACATGAAATCCGAGAGTTTATATTTATTGTATTCTGAGTTATTCGCCAAGTTCCCCGTATATCGCAAACTCAGAAATATTAATTAAAAACTCCAGACATACCTCACACCATGGGCATTCTTTGCTACTCAGGTGGGACTTGGTGGGTGTGTTAAGTCAATGCGAAAACGTGTATACGGTTTTTTTTTTTTTTTTTTTTAATGAAAAAACACATTTCGCTTCACACCGAAACTATAACTATAGAATCGCAAGCGCATATTTCTTTCGTTTCACTCGTAAATAGGAGAGTCAAAAATGTCTAACGCACAATACAATTATTTATTGTATAATAATTACTATAATTTTGTAAATTTAACTATATTATTTCAAAATACCGGTCACATAAAATCATATTCTTCAATATTATCATTAATCGACAGATGTTTGAACCACTTATCTGTGAATCAGCTCGCGTTCAGCCACGACACCGTTAAATAATAATAATATCATCTAGAGCCAATATTACAAAATAAATCAATTTGTCCTACGTGTACACACATTATTATGTACGATACACAACAGCTCTCTGCTGGCCAGACGTGGGAATGCGCTTAAGACCAGCTCGCAGAGGCGATAATCGTACTATAGGTACTGTTACGTACCTGCAGCCTGCCGTATAATTGTATGTTATTATGTGGAAGTCGTTTTGCCGCCGCTTCTACGCGGCAGATTATTATTAATATTATTATTATTATTATTAAAACAATACAAACAGATAATACGAACGAGATAATAAAGACACACACTGAAGAAACTATTTAGAAATCTCGCAGTCGCGCGCATAATATAGTATAGTAGCCGCGTACACGTGTTAAGTCGAGAAAACGGGTGCGCGTACACGTGAGGTCAAATGTCACGCGTATTCTTCGCGCGCATTGTACAAAATTTTTATGTATCTATATATATATATATATATATAATATTATATAACAGTGTGACGTTGCAATACAACTGCGGCGACTGAAAATATTGGAAAAAAAAAATAATAATAGAAATATCACGCGAGAGCACGCCGGACAATGGATCGATGGAGAGCGCGAAAAATGTCCAGTAGAATATACGTACCTTTTAAATACTATAAACGCATAAACTTATGTCCGAGAGGATTCGCGTTTATTCACGCGCTAATTTCAATATAATTTACACGTGTTCGAACGGTAAGCACACTGTATATTATCGTGTCGTGTGTACAGACTAGTTGAAATAACAACACGTGTAGCCCGTTGTACTGTAGGTATTAGCGGAGTGTGTTTGTCTCTGCAGCAAACAGCGGTCCCCGGAATAATACACTGTGCAGACGTCGTCGCGCGATCGTGTTAAACAAATGATGCGTTTTCCGCACACCGGAACCGGCTGACGGGCGAAATACGTTTTTCGTTTTTTTTTTTTTTATTCTGTTCTTTTCAATTTCGTTTTTTTTCCTCCCCCTCATTTCGTTTCCCCGAATGTGTAATACTACCACGTGTACGTCGCGCTCGACCTTTTAGCGTTGACAACACGACCGGCCCGTTATTTATCATCTCGTTTAGAGGAGTCCAATTGCACTGATGCAGGCACAGACCCGCGATTCGGGGTATTGCCCGGTCTTCGCGCCATTATAATATGTTTTGTGTGTACACGTTTTGTCGCGCGCAACGTGTATGTGTTTTAATGTGTATAATAATATAAAACACGCGTAAATTATACGAGTTTCGTATTTCCGCGGTTCCATAACGCCATTTGGGGCGTCCGGGTCACTTATGTGGTAAGGTAGGTAGGTTTATTTTCATTTGTACGTGTGTGTGTGTGTGTGTGTGTGTGTGTGTGTGTGTGTGTGTGTGTGTGTGTTGAATATACGTTTCGTGAAGGCGTGGTGGTGTCTCGTTCATCGCGTCTTCCGCGAACTGGGGGTCGTGCTGAAGCAGCAGCAGCAGCAGCAGCAATATGGTCGTCGACTGACGGATGTGGGACACAAAAACAAAAAAAAAAATGGTCCGAGTTTTTTTTTTTTCTCCCGCCGTGATTTATATGCAAACGTCCTCGGGGAACCGAACTGACGGATATACACGGTTTGTCAAAGTCCACAAGTAAACTACACGTATTTATATTTATACGTATAATGTTAAATGGCGTTTAACCGTCACTGCGCGCTCGGCACAAAATTGTATGCCGCCGTGGCGTGTTCCGGGCTGAAATACTGTACAGCTGCTGCAGTGTTCAAGTCTCTCTGACCGACCAGCTGGCCGTTATCTCGTTTCGTACCCGAGGCGTTAGACCGTAGAGACATTTCGTCGATTTTACGTTTAGTAAATGCTTAATAGTTATTACGTTTAGGTATAATGCGTAGCGTTTAATAAAGTTCACGTTGTGAAAGTCATAATACACGGTGCTATAAAATAAATTGCATGTCTTTATGATTAAATTAATAAATAACTTAATAAGAATTCTAATTTAGTACTATGGATGACTGACAATCCAAAAAATAAATGATTTCTTTTCGTTATTGTATCGTTGTATCGTAACATATTCAATTTATTGCAGTTTTAAGGTGAAAAATAAGTATGTAAGTTTACTATTTTATAGGCCTACTTTTTAATTATAAGACTTTCAAATTTTGCCACACATCAAAATTGATCATTCTGGCTTATTATGAAATGAACATGGATTATTCTTTTAAACATACTTATGAAACTAACAATTGCTCTACATTGTAAATACGAAGCTATTCAACACATCCAAAAGAATATCACGAAAAATGCCCATGATACAGTGTATGTGTGGTTATTTTTTTATTAACTGTCATATCGAATAAACTTTTCTTCCACCAATTTCGTCATCCGTTTTTTTAAATCTTTTTTACGGCAAATTAAATCTAGAACAAGCATAACGTGCATTTGTGTTGATTTCTTTAACTGTGTTGCGGATGTTATATTAGTCTTTCATAATTTTTATGTATCTAATGTATGCACATTATTTGCATTGTCAAATCTACAAATTCTCATCATAAAGACCCTAGTCTGGTGTAGAACATAGGCTAAAACAGACTGTCTTAACAAAGTGAAGCAAAATTATGGGGGTTCGCTTGTACGTTTTGTCATTGTTCAATTATCTCCAAACACGTGTACGTGACGACAAACTTCGTTCTAAAATATACTTACACGCGTACGTTTGAAATAACATAATGTCTAATATTGCTTAACTGATATATATTATGGCTTATGTACAGTGTACCTATATACGCATTATACACACCCCATACGTGTGTAAAACGCATTGACTGCTCTCCTCGAAATCGCATGGCGTGTGTATAAGTATGCCACACGTGTCCCTTTTCAGCTCATTCGCTTCGGAAGAATGCATTATTGAAAATATTCGATTGATTTCCGTTGTAAACATCAAAACTACACCTTAACAATCATTAAGAAGTGATGTAAGTAAACGTTAAAACATAATTTTGTAGAATATCGCACTGATCGCATTAACTGTGCTATGAAGACGTGTATTATTAAAACGTGTAAATAATTATAAGTTACCTCGTGTGACCACGATGGATTAAAAGAAGCTGTACTCGTATGCTATACAGTATATGCGACTATACAATAATAATAATAATAACGATGGTAAAAAAACCTTAGTTGGAATAAAATTATACACCCAAGTGCATTTTATTATGCGTTTCCAAACCGGTCGATTATTATATTTCTTTGGAAAAAAAAAAAAAACGAGCTATTGTGTAATTATAATCTTATTGGTATGTACCTATATATTATAAAGGCATGCACGAACGAAATTTTTGTCTAATGAATCATTATAATACTTTATTTGCGACGGGGTTTTGCGAGTACAATAACCGACGGCATTCACCAATATATAGCTAGAGAGAGAGTATATTATATAATACAAAAAGTTTATTTTAATTACATACTCATGCGTAAGTGTGTGTATGTATTTAAATAAAAACGTGTGAACTTTTGTAAAAATAATATACATCAGATCGCGACGAATAAAATCTGTAAACAAACAAAACTAATACTTCCAGAACGTATTTGATATAATGTAATTTTTTATTTCAAATAATTAGCAAAGAACAGTTTGCAATTTATATTTATGCATAATATTTTATACTTATCATTATTATGGCGCTTATATAGTATTCAAGTCCGCCTGTGTGTTATTTATTCGTTATAATATTGTGAAAATTGTTCGATTTAATCGCGTCTTGCGAGAAGACCGCGGACAATAGTGTAATAATATTATCATACTATTATAATAAGGTAGGCGAATGCTCAAAGTTCATTGTACCCACAGCTATATTATCGTTTCTATGGGCCGCAACACGTTTGGGTACAAACACCCTTTTTGACCCTTTTTTCAATACGTTTGAGTACAAACGAACACAACGTTTTGGGTACAAAGTATCTACAAAAAAATAAGTTATACGTTTGGGTGCACCGCATACATGTAATACGTTTAATACTTTAATATTTGCACAATACTAAATTTTATTAACTTTCAAAAATATCCCTGGGCTTGCTGTTCGACGAGGGGACATTTCGGTAATGAAACGCCAAAATCGACTCCGCTAGCGTAGGTTCACCGGGTGTTAAGTCGACCCGCTTCGCTCCGCAAATCAAAATTATCCCTCGACTTGCTATGCGACGTGGAGACATATTATAAAAGTGTCGATCTGATAATTCGTATGCATATATCGTGGCTGCGGTACTTTATTGGTAGATTTACTCAAACGTTATAAAGTATTATTTATGTGCCCACGGACCGCTAGGGGTCTGTATGTCGATATTAGGAGGTCCTCTGTATCACGGCTGTGTTTGCCAAGATGAAACCTGTTGTTTTTTTTTTTTTTCTGTGAGAAAATGTGTTCACATTATGACAAAAATGTGTGTTTATTAAAATAAATGATAAAAAAGAATGTATTTCTTGAATTTCATGTTTAAATAAAGTAAAATAAAATAAAACTATAATACATGTGTAGAAAGCAGGAACTTCCATAAGCACATTTGTAAAAAGAGGGTCCCTGGTTCAATTTAAGTTTTAGTTAGGGGTCCTTGGCACAATGCTAAAATTGGGAACCACTGTGATAGAGAATAGCTCGCGGTCTAAGACATATCGAACTCGTCGTCTCGGACAACACAATGAAAGTGATAAAAGCTCGATAACACAACGAGTCGTCTAATTGTTAATATTACACGTTACAAACGGGCCACCGAGTATATTATGAAGGAACCACCAAGGGTCGGGAGTCGCAGCGTATATATCCTATCCTATCCGTATAATGTATACATATATTATAATATACGGTGTATACGAAGATGGCGTGTTGCAATTAAATAATGACCTAGTCCCCCGGGGGCGCGCACATAATATAATATACACGTACAATAATATTATAATGTCTGTTTAACGAGTGTGTGTGTATACGTACTTATATTATATTATTATTATTATTACATGTACCGCAGCAGTCCGTGTGTGCCGCCGCCGCTGACGTATATAATAATTGCGTGGCGGAGACCCGGGAAAGGGTTAGTAGTAGTATTAGTAGGTTAGTAGCAGCGTTGTCGTGCTGTACAGGTGTAAATTAAGCAAAAATAAAAAAAAAAAAAATTATAATTATTATCATCGTCTGTCTCTTCTGCGGCGCGCGGGTTCGTCACGACAGGAGGAAGGAGGGACATCATCATGCACTGCGTGCGCGACGACGAGGAGATATTATGTGGACGGTCAACGCCGCCGCCGCCGACGGAACGGCAGCTGATGGGTGTATAATTCATGACTGTAAAAATGTATAAATACAAAACGACCGAGTTTCGAGAAAATAATACGAACACTCGTATTTTTTGGAAAATATTATCGTGTTATTATTGCTCGAGAACTAGTTTTAACTGGCTAATAGTCTACAAATTGGTGCGTTGTACGAGTGTGTATGTGTGTATGACATGCGAGATTAATTAATCTCGTTTGGTCGGATTATAATATAAATTTTATATGCAATAATATATTATGTAAGTGTTTATGTGCGTGCGCTTAAAATAATAATGATAATAATAATACAGCTAACGCGTACATCATCTTCCGATGATAAATATAAATATTTAATAATAACGATAATAATTATTAGTGTTTTTTTTTCTTTTTTTTTTTCATATTCAGACGGCATTACACTGGGCGGCCAAACACGGCAACATGGACCTGGTTAAAATGTTGGCCGGCACGTATAGCGCCAACGTCAATGCTAAAACGGTAAGTGGAATGCGCACTGCAACATGAAATAATTCTACAAGGTGACCATTAGGCATTCAAACCCCCACTCCTCAAAAAAATCCAAAATTTTGCGTTTAACGGTCTAAAAAGAGGATGAGCGTGCTCATGAATCACCCTGTATATTATTGCGTTAATCAGATTTTTACGATTTGTATATTATTCGAATGTATGTATGTAACGGTTAATCGATCCCTGCAATGAAATAGTTACATAGCACATCGTATGTGTTATATTATTCAACCTCATTGTTGGGTATCTTTATAATCGTGATTTCTCAAACCAATCGTTTTCACTCTTTAATTCAGATCCTGTTTGAATTTGAAATTCATCTCCAATTTATTTCACAAACTATAATCTGTTGTTCATACAGACTAGTATCCATCCTGTAGTACGCATAGGGTGTGTAATGTGTATCCTATGGATGATAAAAAAACATTGTACGACTTCTAAAACATATTATTATCGTTATATTTCTCACGCGATTTAACAATTATTGACTTTCATAGAAATAGAATAGAGTGGAATCGAAATTTGTTTTCATTATCTTATATAAAAATAAATGTATCAAGGTGAAGTTAAATTTTGTTGCTTACCCTTTATATATTTTTCTATGAGATATTAACATTTTTTTTTTCCATTTTGTGAGTTTTTTTTAATTAACATTTCGGATAGAAATCAATCTCGGCCCACATTCAGATTCTGGGATAAATAAACGTAGTTTGAGTTCTTGATTCCACAAAAAATAAATTCATAAATTATAAACATGGGCGAAATGTATGATTTCCTTAAAAGAATTATGATACTTACCTCAAATGTATAGGCTAAATTTTTTTTTAATTCTAAAAAAAATTTACTCTTCATATTATGCCAAATGAAAGGTAATAAAAAATGTTCAAAGAAATCTGTAGAGGTGGTCAGGCAGATTACGGCATAATCGATATGCGTGTAAAAGTACACTCCTCGGACGTAAAAAATATTTATAAAACAATAAATGTTTGTAATTTTTCGATTGACACAATCGAGTAGACATAATATTATAATATAAATACATAAGTAAAGACATAAAACGATACAACGATATTGTTTTGTATACGATAAACGGAGATGGAGAGAAAGAAAAGTTTCTGAAAACGACGAAAACTATGCGTATGTTTACATTGTACTATTATGTTATAAATAATTACGTATAATATTATACATTTATGGGAAAATAAACCGACCATCATAATACTTTTGCGAATCGTTGGAATTCCTGAACTCCGTATATTATTTTATATATATTATAAAAATATATGGCCCGGGGTCCGAAACGATTAGTCCGTAACATTCCGATGGTACGAGCTCGGCGGGCTCCCTGTACACACATAATGCGTACTACACGCCGCCGCCGCAGCAGCAGCAGAAGATAACTCTAGCGATAATAATAATAATATAATGATTTTTAATACATTATTCATTACACATTGGTGCCGGTTGTGGTATACGTACGCCGCGCATGTAGTAGACCTATATAATATTTAATATTATTATATAGTAATGCATTCGGGTAATAACAATAATTATACAGATTCGGTTAAATTATAATAAAATGTGCGCGCGTGGATCTGACGATGCTGATGCTTCACGCCGAGCCCCGACGTATCCAGTTTTTTTTTTTCTGATCCGTCCGTATGCTGTAGGTCGACTTTTTCGTATAATTTTATAATTTTTATTATTATTATTTTTTTATTCTACTTTTCCGTCTCCGCTCGAACGCGCGGTTACCCTGGAGAAACGCTTTATTAAATCTCTCGTGTGACGCTTGACGACGACGCCACCGTGCCGCCCGCCAAGGCCTCCGGGGACACTGTACACGTGGATACGCGTTTTTCTGTATTACACACGAATTATACGTATCTATGTAAATCCGGTATAGGTAGTGTTTTTTTTTTTTTTTTTTGACGAATATCGATTCACCGTGCTGATATTATTATAGGTAGTGAGTTACGATACGAGAAGCGAGCGATAACATCTAAACGCAGCTACGGCTACCGCGTTAAGCCCGTTCGATCGAATTGCCTGTATACGTGCGGGTGCCGGGGGAAAATTATTTTTTATTGTTTAAAATCTATATGAAAATCTCCACCACCACCACCACCACCACTGAAGACGACGACGCATCTGCTCGTACGACGTGCGTTGTACTTGAGGCGTCTAGTTTCAAAACCAGCTGTAAGCAATTTTCGAAATTTTTCTGAAACAACAAAAAACGAAAATACTTGGTCTATAATTTTATAATAAATATGAAATCAAAGCTTTGAATGGTACACAATATATTGTATGTGAAAATATATTTTGTAAAAATATTATTACAAGAGTTAAATAAATTTATAATTTTAAAATGGCTGACTGGTTTTGTTGTGAATTTAGGCGTATATGGCTGGTTTTGAAATTGACTTCATGAGATAGGTGATTTTGAAACAAACACTGGAAAATTTAAGAAATACAAAACATTTTGAATTTTATGTATATATAATTACCTAATAGTAAAAAATAATAACCAAATAGAACTTAATTATAGTTAACACTTAATTTCATGAAAACTGAAAAAATTTGTTTAATTATGGCTTGATTTGAAATAAACATCGTTAGATGGCTGGTTTTGACACCAACCACAATTTTCTGTCCTAATATCGATTATAGCCTTGTTTTTGATGTTCAATATTTTTACCAACTGTGTAATACAGTGTGAATATTTGGAAAATTAAAAGAAACGCATTTTGAAAAAATTCGGTACACTCTTTTATTCTTTGTAATATGTATGTGATTAAAAATTTAGGATCGTTTTTTATAATATATAAGTGTGATCGAATACTATATAAAATTCAATTCTATATCGAGGTTCCCAATGAGATTTTTAACATATTTTCACCCCTTTTACCCGAACAATATCCTGATTCCTGACAATTGAATGTTTATTATTAATTCATGCTCTTTATTTTTTTTTCTGTTTTTACATGGATCCTTGCTCAACAAATGGAACAAATTAGAACGGAGTAAGTATAAAACTAATTTTCAATAGTGGAAAAGGGGTTTGGCAATTAAACAATAAGAGAGTGAAAAGCGTGACGAACCGCATAATATTGGAAAAAAGCAGGAGAGAATTAAAAGTTCTACATTTAAATATACATATTATATATGTGTGTATGTGTGTCTACCCTCTTTGCTGTATAAACCCCTTGACACTGTTGTCATTTTTATTTTTATTATTATTATTATTTTTTTTTTTTGTGATTGTGTGTGCGCGCATTTTCATATTCTTTTCATTCAATATCAATATTATTCAGATATATATATATGTATATATATATATATATATATAAATTTAATACAATACTGGGCTCGATGACATCTGTTCAAAATTTTAATTGCGCTCCAGGACGTTTATGAAACGATTTAAAAATCAAAAAGGGTGACAAATCATAGCACTCTCGCCGCCGCAGCAATCTTGCGCCCCAACGCCCCGTCACGTGTGTATATATTATATTAGCATAAAGGATATTATATTATTTTCAAATGTTCGCACCCTTTCCCGGGAGGGTGTGATGCACTTATATAGTATAAAATATATAGGCCATGAAGTACTCACTGACCGTCACTGGCCCATCATATCATAGCGTGCACTCGTTTTCGCCGAATCAATTAAAACAATACCACGGAATTGCTGCCCCTTTATTATTATTATTATTATTATTATTATTATATATACGCATATATTATATAGAGTCAAAATGACTTGTGATGGTTATGAAAGCAAAAAAAAAAATTAAAATTAAATTAAAATGACATATGTGTGTGTGTGCGATACGAAAACAACGAAAATATAATTTCAATGTTACGGCGGCGCTCGTAAACATATTTTGAGCGTATACTGTTTCAATGATCGCTATAACTTACAAATTTATAATGTAATACATATATAGGTGGCGGCGGAAACTCTCCGGAGAAAGGATCCGGACTGTGCATCGATCACGGTATAGTTTCGTCATTGCCTTTCGCCCCTTCGGCGATGTACGTATACCTCTATTGGTTCTTCGTGTATATATCGTTACACCACTTAGCACGCGGGTATTTACTACGGGGCGGTTAATGTGTGCAAAATGCAGCGTATTATAAATCTCGATAACCTTACCGTGAACTAGAATTTTCGCCACAAAATACTTGCCATCTGTATTTTCCAATGTATCCCATGGAGACGTCGCGCGCAACGTCATTGCAATAATAATCACAGATTATTTTATTATTTATGAATCGCAAATTTACAAGAGACAAAATGGTTAATATATTATTTAACTACACGCCACGCGCATACACACACACACGTGATAGACTTTCGAATTATCTATATTATATTATACTAATGTTTTTAAATGTTTATAAATCTTCAAATTAACACACGCACCCTCGTCCCCCGCTTAGTGACCGTAACTCATAAATAACGACTGCAGTCATAGATATTATGTCGTAAGGTCAGAAGAAAGACAATAATATGTTCGATAAAAAGTATACTATATAGGTACAAAAAATACGTTTACTTTTACTGGTATAAATAATGTGTTCAAAGTTTTCAACAATATAGGTTTTAAACACTGCATTGATGTGTTGTTGTTATAAATGCATTTTTAAAAACAATAAGATCATGTAATATTTTAAGGCATTTAGAGATTTATCAAACTTGTAACGTTTTCAAATATTTCCAAAAAAGTTTCTTCAAGTATAGTAGTCTCACAAACACTACATAGACATATATATATATATATATATATAGGTAGGTAATATATTATATACGTATACACTGGTCTTATATATATATAAGTAGTTAAAATTAAAATTCACGAGATATTGCTGAGCACTACAGTATAACGCTCGTTGCCAAATCCTTTCTCCGCCAACCCTCTTATCCTTCTCCATTTCTTAGCGCCTCTCACCTAATCATTTTGCATACCACAGGGTTACACGCCTTGTCACATAGCCATGCAATTCGGACACGAAGAGATTTACAAGATACTAGTCGAGTCTTACGGTAAGCACGCGGCTTCTGAATGTGAAAACTTCAATGTTCCGCAAAACTAAAATTAAAAACTAGTTCATATTAATTGATATCATAATATTATATTGGGCCTGGATTGCAATGCAAAGTGTATTGTTTGAGAATTATTGCTCAAAAACATTGGATTCCAAGTACATATTTCAATCGACGTAACAGATACTTAACCTTACATTAGTCGCATTAAATACATAACTGGGTTAGTCGCACAAAGTCATTATAACCAGGTCTTTTAAATTCTGAGTAGAGCAAAGAAGCTAATGTTTTTACAATGATGCAAACTTTTTTTTCTAATAACACTTTCATATAGAAATACTTGTACAAAAGTTTCGACTAGCAACTTTTCAAATCAGAATTTATCTCTTAATAGTACTTTTGAAAGATCATTTTTCAAAATTCTTAATAGTTTTTTCGAAATTTTGGGAAAACTACCAAAAATTTACCATAAACGCCTTTAAAACTATATTTTTTTAATTCAAACTTAATAAAAATTTGAATATAATTAAAATATAAAATCAAAAACATTTTGGGACAGAAAATGTTTAGCATGAGTTAATTTTTTTTTTTTGTTATTTTTCTTATAACACTTTTTCCTTTTCTCAGTTAATAGTGGAATACAAAAACTGGCTGAGTAAAAATTTAATTTGTTCATAATGATAATAGACTTTTAGTATTTATGTCCCCTGCACAAAGTGTGCCTCCCACTTGGATAAATTTTGAATCCGCCCCTGCGTCATGATCATCACTAGTGGTACCGTTACAGACTGCATTTAACACAACTTGGTGCTTTTGTATGTTCTTTACAAGTGTATTTTATGTGCCACAAACTGTAGTCGTACACGGATGCCAGGTTAGTTGTATAATAATTTCTCAATAATAAATTATAAAATATTTATGATTGATACCTCAAAATTATCTATCGAGTATTGATAGATGCTACTAATTATGAAATGAAGCAAAATTTTTATTTTTAAGTTCAAAATTATCGAACTACCGGGTTTTTGGACAGTAATGCGACCAACGGAGGGTTAAAAGGTGAAACTTTGTTTTACTTATTACCTAGGGGATTTTTTTTCTGACTATTTATATAGCTGAATTTAAATCCGGGCCTCAGTCGTGCAATATAATATCAATAATTAATCACGTAATTTAATTACGTTAATTACTACACCTGCATGGTATATTAACGGCGTGCCCATTTTTTTTTTATTTCATTTTCCGCGGTTCTCTTCCGGTGTGTTTGTTGGGGCACCGCGTCCGCGCAGGAGCCGACCCGAACGTGCGGGACTTCAGCGGACGGAAAGCCAGACAGTACCTGACGAACCAGGACACCAGCCTGTCGGCGGACACGTATCGCAGTGAGTATGCCCGCGAAAAGCCCCTGTCGGCCGCCAAGCTTCTCCTGTTCAGCTCCTTGCCGAGGCCGAAGAGGCGCGCCAAAAAAACCGCCGCCGCCGCCGCCGCCCGTAACCTGTCGTCCTTGTCGTTCTCGCATGCCAACCGCCTGCATGGAGTAGTGCCCTCCACGCCTAAGTGCGCCGCCAGAGACGCCAAACACGCCGGCGCGGCAGCAGGTGGTGGAGGCTCTGCGCCGTCCCCGGCCGCTCTGTACTACCACTCTGCCCTTTACTAATATTTTACTATTTTATCCACATAATAATATACTCGCAACGACTTGACGATATTTATATTGGGTCACACGATGTGGTCCATCGTTAAAATATATTATTATAAATAATAACGTAGTATTATGATATTATTATAACGATTATTGTCCGCCCGTTAACCGTAAAGAACGCAAACAAAAAAAAATTCACTCGCCTTCTCTCTCGACACACGTCTTATCTTTTTTGACACGTTTATTCTTTTACAATCAAAAATAATAATATAATGACGTCACGACTTCTAAGGGGCGATCGTTCGTCGACTCGCCGCCGCCGATGGCAAAAAATCGGCGGCCCCAACAAACGAAAGACGACATCGAAAAATATTATTTTCGTATACTTACACATAGTATACGTACAGTATAGTACCTTTTTCTCTTTGAATATCGTTTTCATTCAATTATTTTCTTTTTTTCTACCCCCACCCCCCTCCGTCACAACCACGTTTGTTCGTAACACGCTATTACCACCGCTACCTACGTTTTCGTCTTCCCGCTCTACCGGAAAAAAAAAAACCGCTGCCGGGCAACAAATAAGTTTTACGTTTCGTTTTTTTAGTGTTTTTTCTCCGTTTTCTTTTTCTCGAAATTTTTCACCAGTTCAAATAATAATTCACCTACACTCATTTCGGACGGTCGGCAATAATAATAATTATTATTATTATAATGCTTATTACATCGCGTGGCCCAAAATAAATACCTCACTCCTTTGCCTCATACCAAATAATAATAATAATAATAATAATAACACTTAGAACGCAGTAGTTAGTAATAATAATAATATATTATTATAATTTATATGTATAGAGTAGTCTTTCGATAGTATTATACTGCACTTATTACATTACACTTGTCTACTCGTTCTTTCGCGGTGCATGGTTTGTTACATTTTATCTAAAATAACTTTTTTGCAGCTTGTACTCATAATGTTATGCATAGTAATACATTTTTTATGCGCCATTTAGTGATACACGTATAGTTACCAAAACGAGTCGTACGCGCATACGTCCTATATTTTTTTTATTATATATTACGCTAGTTTCTTTCTTTTTATAGACTATAAATTTAACCAAAGATATTATTGTTATTGATTAATAATTTATGTAGTTTTTAGAAACGCCTATTAGATATGAATACGTTTTGTTTTTTTTTTTTTTCACACGGGTTTTCGTTAAATTTTTACCTGCAAAACATACTATACCATAAATAAATGTGTTTAATATCATAATGAAAATCATTCGTGTGGTATTAATATTATGCTCTTTGGGCAATAAGAACGATGTCGAAAACAACGAAACTAATAATTATTATTACTTAAAATAATATATACGTTTTATAGTGTTCAACTGGTTTTCATCAAACCGTATTATAACGAAATTTGTTCGCAACAATCATTTTATTTTATACCTTAATTTTTATTATATTATCAAATTTCAAATATCTATAATCATTAACACGTTTATATAGTTATTTAATTAATTTGAGTGTTGACTACAAAATATCTCTATTTTCTAACGATGATAGTAAATAAAACTACTTCGTTAAAATTTTTAGTTTTCTGAATGTTCATTTTATTTGACATAACGTGTTATAGTGTTATTTTTTCTGTGAAGTAAAATTGTTTTGTTCGATGTTTCTTTAATTTTATTTCGTTGATATTATTAATAATATACAATTAAACTGCTACCAAAAATACGAATAATAAGTTATGTTCTTATTTAATTTATCTCTCATTAAATATATTTCCGTATTCATTTTAAACCATTTCGATATTTTTCGAATGTATTGAGGGATTTTTTTTTTTCTTATACAAACCGAATTGTACGAAGACAAAGACACTTAACAAAGTTATTATTATACAAAAAAAAAAAAAGAAAGAAAACGTATTCATTATGTATTACTTATGGAAAAATGTTAAAGTTTTCTACCTACTTCCTTTTTGATCTCAACGAACGAAATATCTTTAGAGCTCTGTAAAAATATATATATATTTTTATCTATAATAAACCATTATAATTAAATTATTTAATGTTTTTTCTGTAAAATTATGTGCAACTGAAAACTTGTTATCGTGGTTATTTTATTTGGTTTAAAATTGAGTTGTATTGAGTATATTTCGATATTAAATTACTCCGAAATACGGTAGAAAAATTTGTATTCTCATTTTTGTTCAGATAGAATTTTTTAAACGAATTCGTAATGTTCCCTATGAGACTGTAATTTATAGAATTCGTAAATTTTACATGCCAAATAAAATGCCCACGGCTGTTCTTGAATGTTTTTCAGCTTTATAGAAGCCTCAAAAACTATTTATTTAAAACATCTCTGCTCTTCTATACTTTAACATTACAGAACAGTTGACATAAGTTTAATATTTCACTTACTAATTATATTATATACTGTATTATATCTATATTATATTATAGCTACAGCGCTTATTATGTGTATTGTGTACAATGAAGCTCTGTTGGGGTTTAAAGGGGCTGGAAAAGAAGGATGTTCATGATGTGCAGTGTATAATGGAGGGAAGAGCGAACTAACTACTTAAAGGATGCAAGTGCAAATTTCTATACAAGGTCTTACTTCGAATGTGTTATGCAATCATTAAATATCTGTCTTATGCAATAATTTATGAAAAAAAATGTATACATATTTACATATTATATAGTTTCTTAAATGGATTTAAGTGGATGATCGTATCTGAGGAATTTGATATAAGCAAAATTATAACTGCTGGCTTGTAATTTATGCTTACTGTTTCTTTCAAACGAATTCCACAATTAGAGATTATAAAACGACAAGATTTAGTGTTCTAAAACAGATTTAGAATGTCTCGTCATAATATTATTTTTCCTTAACTATAATTGATGCAGTGGCAATATTAATTTTTTATGCATAGCTAAAAATTTTAAACGAAAAACAATATTTAAATAAAAAGAAAAGAAACAAGAAGAACTAAATTCTTACTTAAGACTCATAAACGCGTAATTAAAAGTCTGTTTTTCCCGAAACACCGACCGTCTTTTAATCATATCCTTGGATTTTAGATTTTATGTTAGTGTATAATACTTCCCAGGTGAATTGTATCAAATTAATTGATATCTATTAATTGATATTGAATAATAATTATGAGACATCGATTAAAATGATATAAATTATTGTTGCTTATTTAAAAAAATATTGTCCGGTTCAAAGTCCTACCGATATTTCTGTACCATTTAGACTTTGTAACCTCTCTTCTCATTGCCAGAAGGCCACTTTTTCTTCTGTCCTCGTAGTCTTTGAAGTGTGTTGACAACAGTTTTCGATTTGGTCTATGATTTTCAAAAGATGGGGGGGGGGGTGTTTGATGATAACAAAATTTTCCTCCAACGATTTTCAAATTGCATACCTGTATATTATATAGTGTATATTATAATAATATATATTCACACACGAATGTAACTGCAGCTGCAACACGCGATGATATAATATTTGAAACGTTGCCGGCAAACGCATGCGATGCAATTTGTTTTTGTAAACGATTGTAGTTCACGTTATTGCATACTATGCATGCTGATCGTATATTAATATACTTTATACCGCAGTAATAATAATAATTAAATTAATATTATGGATAATAATACAAATTTTTAGTATACATTTTTGAGACCGGTCTGTGACGACGACTTATACGTCCTACATAGAGCATGCTGCCGTTTTATGTGTAGAATATAATACGTACATAATATTGTATTAATACATATTTCAGACGTAAAAATTCTCTCGAAAGTATCTTCACGATGTTTTTTTTTGTATCCGAATTGTTATCTAAAAATTTCATGAATAACTAACTATATATTTTGAAATATAATTATTTTTAATAAATTTCAGAACTATTCTAAAATAATTATTATTTATTTCACTCTCTAACTGATTATGACGCTCAAATTATTATTAGTAACTCAAAATAGATGCAAAAACAATTTCAACCCTATTTCAACATTTAACTTGAACATAATAATTTTATTTTTGTAACAAAGGTTATAATTAAAATATTGTTTTCTGCAATTATTATCTATCATATCGAAAGTTTAAAAACATACTTAAAATTATCACTCTGTTATCGAGATCGAAAAATGTCTGGTCCTTTCGAAAGAGTAAAATATTTATTAAAAAAAAAAATAGAACAAACAAAGTTATACTTCACATACGAGTCTGACAATATGTAATGTATTATAAATATAATATCTATACGCACATAGAATGTATTTTTTATAACAATAATATTCAATCTTTGCCGTTTTTCGATTAAATAAATGCACCCACGTTAAGTCCATCGTTTGTTGTGATTAATAATAACATAATATATTTTTATGATTTCTGCGTGCTGACTTTCATTTTTCTTTTGTTTTAATATAGTATGCATAATACATTATTGTCTCTACGTACGTTAGATCACGACAAATACAGGCCACGTCACGAACCTTATCCCGTCTCTATCCACCCCCTTGCCCTGACACCGAACTCGGTGTCCGACCAGAGGCCAGTACCTGATATACCTAACCGTATGTTATTTGTTTTGCTTATAGGGCTGTTGGACGCGGAAAGGCAAGTAAAACTTCATTTAAGTGTGGTGTATGGTTGTGTGATGGTTTTTCACTTCATATAGACCTCTCGCGTCGTTACTCGTAGTATACGCATTAAAACCCTAAGTTTCTACACTTTTTTTTTATATAATATTACTGTATGCAATTATAATATTATCTGCGCGTTGCTTCGTTTGCACACCATATTATATAATATTATATACTGTACGGATTGCATGTTACGCGCACAATAATATAATATATTATATACATTAAACACATATATACGGAGCATCTCACAATGACATGGCACTTTTACATTTAAAATACAAGTAAAATCTTAAAATCTTTGTAGTACACTCTGTATACACGAATACATTCAATACAAGTGCCTACGTCGGCCACTGAAAATTTCCGTGAAATATTGCATAGCTCTACATATACACTATAAAAGCGCCGAATTTACCTAAAAATTAGTTGGATTTCATCGATTCAATCAACTAATACTTGTTGCTGATATGGGACGATTTTAAAATCATTTATTGATTCTGCCACTTTTACCCTTGATCAAAAACGGATTCCGAACTCGACATTTTTAATTTACACACTCTTCTGATGGCCACCATGAACGCTTTCTTCAAAATCGATCACAGTTGTGAAATTTAAATTTAACTTATCACATTTTTCATTGTTTTAAATTGTTATTGTAATGCATGTCTATTTATTGTTTTGTGAGGTAAAAAAAAAAAAAACTAATGTAACATAACGTCCATATATATTTACAAGGATTGTTAAGAGTTAGTAAAATTACGTATGACAAAAAGAAAATTGAGGACGACCACGTTTAAAAAAAAATATATAAATGGCTGAATCGATTGGTCGTTTTAAAACTACTACCCTTACTGCAGTCGGAATCGATGAACGTCCTCCAAAGTTTGTGCGTCAAAGAATAATAATAAAATGCCTTATGTCATAATATCCGTTTGTGCAATGTATGCTATATGTGTATAATAATATCTTCTGTCTACTCGTCTATATTTTTATGTTATGTGTCCTCGTATGTGTATGTACTCGCATGTCTCCATGTAATAGATGATCTACAGCTATAATCCGCAACTGTGCACTGCCGATGAATCCGTATGCGAAACATCCTTCGCGACGGTTTCGTTCATTTTTCTCTTATTTTTTGGTTTTGTTTGCATTAATAATATTGTTTTAACCACTTGTATTTTTTCGTTCATAATATACTGTAGTGTTTGTTTGTTTGCAGAACTAAACGCCCGAAAACACAAACACACGGGTAAGTACCGCGTTCGATTGCCTTTTAATTTCGCGTTCACGTGATATACATTGCCTTACGCAATGATGGCGCATATTACTAATATGTTATCGATAATGCATATGTATGTGTGTATGTGTTTTTGTATATATGTTGCTGATTTCACGTCGTTATACTTGTACAACACTCGGGTATAACAGTCTAAATATGATTTTTTTTTCTCTTCCGCTAATGTAGAAGAATCCTACTATTAGGAATACCGTCTTTTCGAAATACTTTAATATTTATTCAAAACTAGTATTACCCATTTGTACGGTTTTTTACCTGACACTCTGCATTTCCGATCAGTTTCTAAAACATAACATATAATTACAACATTTAGGAATGTGAGGGTATTTATAGTTGTATTATGTCTTCATAGACGTATTTAGTGGGAGAAGGGGGTTGGCCGAATATGCATGGACACCACCTAACATTTTGTGATTGGGGTTTTAAAAAGTTAAGCAGATTCCGGGGTCCGTATTTTATCTGATGTTTGGTGCTAAATAAAATGTACTTTTTTCAAAAATAATTTATGATTAAAAAATAATAATTAATAGTTTTCCATAAAAATATGATACCTACATATTATTGTTATTAAACATACAATAATATAATACATACATACATATGTATTATATTGCTCGCCAAAATAATTTTATCATGCTATATTGTATAATCAGTGCCGGAACTAAAATTTCTTTTTACCACGAATAAAATATGAAATTAGTGCTCTTTTATACTAGCGTTTTGCCTAATAAATTTTCTATTAACCTGATATACGTCCCGGATTGTTTTATCAGTCATTCTCACATGCAACGTGGTGTAATCTACCAGTCTTTCTTTCATCATATTCCGATTGATGTATCTAGTAAAGCGGTAAGAATATTTTGAAAATATTAATACTAACTCAGCGTGAAGTGTACGTCGTAATCGGCCAGGACACTTTTTCGATTTCACTCCCCAGTATTAAAGGATTTGTTTGAAAATATAAAAATATTATTTATCTTTGAAAAGTTAACCTAAATTGAACTAAAAAAAAAGTTGCCTGACCCATGATGTGTCTACTCTTTACAACGTATCCAAATAGCTTTTCAGGATTTTCTTATCGCTTCACTGTATCAATCGGAACAATGCAAGAAAGACGGGTAGATTTTATTATGTTGTATGGGCGCGAATAACGGAGATACCAAATATCGGTATCCATTTGCCTTAAAAATATGTCATAATATGACTTCTGGCATCAAATCACCTCCATTCCTCTCATTTATCCGGCACCGTATACAATATTGTTAGTTCACTAACCGCCATCTATATACTGTACTATATATTATACAGTACACCGCATTGATAAATTAATACAGTGTCTCGTCGGTTTTTGTTTTCGTTTGTTGTGACGCGCAGACAAGGATCTAGGATTTCTGCGAATCGGGTCCCTGAACGTTCGCGTTAAACGCACCACGGAGGCGTTCAGTCACTTCCTGGGCGTCGGTCACAACGCGGAGAAAATACACAAGACTTGGGGCTCGGCCGACAACATACAACAGGTTAAACAACATGAAGGAATAATAATTGCAATAGTGTACCTACAAGTCCGGTGGCACCCAAACTTATATAAGACCCCTAGATCGGGAAAAGGGAACGGGAAGTTTAGTGTGTTTGAGCACGTTTAAATGAATTTATTTTTTGTTTTCCAATCATTTTTTCAATAGCGGTTTAAGCATTTATATATAAACCCTTTTTTTTAACCTATCAAAAATTGAGATCCACAAAAATATTTAGTTCAGGGTCCTAAAAATATTATATGGGGGAGGCTTCGTTCGCGTCGTCCTACAGGAGGTGTACATTGTAGACCTCCTTGATTCTACCATAAGATATAATTTTGATTGTTTGCTTGTAAATTGTTAAGATTGTTATTTGTTAAACATTAAAATAGCGGTGATAGAGATTTTCAGGTTTTTTCATGTATAAAAATCTATAACTTCCAAACATACTAACTGCTAATGGAAAATTTGATTTAGGCACAACTGTAAACTTGACGTTAAAATATTTTTTCAGGTAGTTCCCAAACTCGATATTTTGACCGGAATAAATCGACAAAATATTCTCGAACGAGGGTGTTAAGATTCTTATCCGAGTGCACTAACCTGGTGGGTTGTCATGATTCAATATTTATTTGGGAGATCCCCTTTTTGACTCTATTAGATTTATTCTATTCCTTTGTCAACCACATCATCTTTTGGACCAGTTTGTTTTTTTGCAAAAATTTACCTAAAGGTTAAAATGATTTAAGTGACCACTGCTAATAATCTTATACATTATGTGAGAAATGGGTATAATGATGGCCTTAATTTTCCTGCATACAAAAGTAATAAAGCTTAATTATTTTTTGCTTAAACAAATTTATAAATTAATTAAGAAATGCATTTCCGACTATAGCAAAACAAAAATTCATACTACATATAAATGCAATATGTGCAATAAAAATAATTTTGTCAAAAATAAAAAATTGCATTTTAAATTCTAAGCTAAGCGAAGAAGCTAGTGGTTTTACTTGGTATTATTATTTTTTTTTTCATTGGGAACATTTTCTATACACTACAAATAATTAGTCAACCATACTTAGTAGGGTGTAATTTTCTTTGTATTATCTCTAAAGTTTCATTATTAGATTATTTACTCAACAAATAATTTACTCCCTGTAATTTATCAGCAAATTCTACCCTAAAATGTTGTGTCACAACTCACAACACTTTTCTCTTGATGGTACCAAGTTGATGCTACAGAATTTTCTGGTGATATTTATTTACAAGTAACTTATCAATTTTGTAAATGAATTACATTAAAAGCTATTTTCCTTGAATATATAAGTACATTTTTTAGAAAAATGATTTTTCCAATGATTTATTAAGGAAATCAATCAGTTACTCATAAATAAATATCACCAACTAGTTCCCAGTAAAATTCTAATACAAAATGGTGTGTTATGTCCTTAATTATTTTGAAGCATCATTCGGCACCAACTTCGTCCACCATCTATGAAAAAATGATGTAATTTATCATTTTATTTTAGAATTTGTAGATAAAGTACGTGGATTTAATTCTTTTAAATTCTGAAAATTATTTCAACTTCACGAAGTTTAAAACTTATTCAATGGTTTCTAAAATTGTTAATAGGAAATTGACTGTAACATTTACTAGTCAAAAATGGCAGTCACCCAGTATTTCATTTTATCATTAAAAACACTTCGGCTCTAATAATAAATTATCACAGTGAAAGCGGCAGGCAATTTATACCCTGAACATACAGATTTATTTAGAAATACTTTAATTTTTTTTATCATATGAACACTGTTCACAGATTACCTACATACATTATCTTACCTATGGTTTGTTTCTGTGTTTTATTCATATTTTCTTATCAAAACGGTTCAAGGCCGTTCAATGCTAAACGTATTGTTAGTATAGGTCAGGGATGGACAACTGAAGGCCAGTATACTTTATTTATCTGGCCCATGCTATATTTTCAAATTACTTCTTACAGTTTTAGCGTTTATCTGTATTTTATTTTATTATGTTTTTTGTAAATTGTAGGTATTAATTTTTATTATCAAGTATTGAGAAATAATTATTTCTATGAGTTTTTACACAAAATATTATCCATGTTTGGAACTAATTACATAATATGAATGTACATTTTCTAACATGAAGCACATAAAATCAAAAGAAAGCATATTATGACATCATAGAACATCTTTTACATGTTTCAACATTGTAGAAATAAAATTCAATTTTGGTGAAATATCATCTGAATTTACATATCCTTTTACATTAAACAAGTTGTAAAATATAAATTAATACGTAAAATACATTTGAATTAATTTTTTTTGCTTCTAGTTACTTTGAGCTGCCCATCCCTGATATAGGTATAATTGCCAATAGGTATATCTATAGTAGATATTTAATCATAAGCATATTTTCCATATTTTGTCCTCAAACTCATTTTGAAAAATTCACTTTTTTGTAATCAATTTATCATTCGAGCCATCGAACAGTACTTATTATAGACGTGAACTCTAAAAAAAAATATACCTCCCATCCACTTGCATATTAAAACTAAACCCAATGTATAATTTGGGATCCTGAAAAGGATAATCAGTAATGTGTCCAGTACGGACATTGGAGTCAATCGACTAAAAGATTTTGTTCATATGAATTAGTGAATAGATAGTAAAATTTTAATTTAAAAAACACAGTATTTATATCACTTTGTGTATTGTTTATCAATGCCATCATTATAGCTAGTTATTATACAACACATTATTAATGAATTATTTTATATAATTGTGCATTATTCCGAGTAGGATATCATAAGGTACAAAATAAAATTATTTTAAATTTTACTATGTAGTTTTAAATTAATTAAATTTAAATTTAAAATTTTAAGGCTGTAAAGAAGTATCCGTATTTAAAATATATAATTACTTACTTATAAATTATTATAATTTGTTTTTATAACCACTGTTTTAAAATATAGGTATTCGTTATTTAAAACAGGACTGGGTATTATTGGGTGTGAGGAGAAGAGTTTAAAATTATTTTTAAATGAATATCACTTGCTTTTCAAAGTTTCATAAAGAATAGCCTCTGCATAATGTCTGTAATCCACCATTATAAATTCTTAAACGTGCCATCGAATAGGTATAATTTAAAATATCCTCCCTTTGGGGTACCTACATAATTCTTCTGTATACTGTGCCACTGATATCATTATGTGTCATATGAATATAAGTATATTTTCCTAGTTTTTTAACTCGACTCTTGTTTATTATTTTTCCGGTGTCCATCTTGTCATTTGTGCAGAACGACACCAAGCGAATGCCCCCTCCGAAAAGTGTTTCGATCAAAAAGAGGAAATCCAAACGACCACAAGACTTTTTAAGAAGAGGATCAGCTCCGGCCGATAGATATACAGACTCGAGGAAATCTTCACAGTCGTCACAGGTAGATGCTACCACTACCGGTGACTCTGACTCGGATACAGCATGTGGCTTTGGAACCAACTGGCAGCCCTCTTAACAGTTTATACAGAAGTGAAGCCGGCCTTGAATCTCATCAAACCAAAAAATGTTATTTAGTCGGCCACACAATATTAATGTTCTGTTTTAACTTTTTTTTTTTTTTTTGCGGGCCACTATACTTACACAATTTTGTTTTTAATTAGATAACTTAGGTATTTTGTTTTAACTGAGAAATATTTTATTGTACAGTTTGTTACAATTATTTTTATTATTATTATTATTTTTTTTAACATTTATGTATAAACAAATATTTATATTTTATACTGTTGCGATTAGGGCCTCTGAGTAAAATTTATTTGAATTACATAGATTGTGTTATATCGTTATAAAGATACATAATCGCAAACAGTATTTCAAACACAAAATTGTTAGACTTAACGGGTAAAACTCCTGGCCAATACTGATTGTATACCATATTTTGTTATTTGTGTTACAGTCCTTTACACTATATGTATGTTTAACAATTATAGCAATAAGTTTGTTGTTAGTATTGAATTTTATTGACAATTAAAAATTAAATATAGATATAATATGTACAATAAAGATAAACACTAGCAATAAATTATTGGATTAAAGTTTTGAGACACTAGCTGTTATTAGTTTAATTCCCCTTATTAAATTCATTAAATAATGTTATCTATACTATTTCGTGCTTCAAAAACGTATTGTACAGTTGTTATTTTATGTTGGCGATTTGACTTCACCAATTTCCCAATGTCATAGAATCCCATGCAATAATAACTAACCAGTCATTCTATCATTCCAAAAGGCAGTAATAATATTGTACCAAGGACATACTTAAACCGCTGTGGACGTGATGTAGCACACATTAATGACTAATATGTTTCACTCATCTTTTGTAGCATCACAGTAAATTATTTTCAAACCATCCAACAGTTCTTTTGATTCCGAGACCATACTCAATAAAATACTGTTGACTTCTTACATCTGAATAAAGAGTACAAAAAATATATTTATACATATATATATATCATAATTTTCTGTAATAAAACATAGCTAATAAACAATAATATTTTTGACACATCGACTGCATTATAATTTTAATCAAACTTAACACTGTTGCTTCAAGGATCAAAATTATTACTCGCCAAGTAAAATAAATAATTATACTTGAAATAAAAATATAAACAATTTATGATTTAAATATCAATGAAATCTCAGATATTAAAACACTAAATTGTATTAAATGTCCTTTATGATTTTCAAAAGTGGCAAGTTTTATAAAAAATTAATAAAAATCATGTTTGATACTTGAAGGAATTCCGATTCATTAAAAATTATATTATTGTTCTTTTTTGATTAAACCTAAAAGCATAATCATTTTAAAATAATAAAAACAAGATAATTTATAAAAACCATTTTATATAGTTTATTTAGGAACAAACCATGAATAAAGAAAATTACCGTTATTGCAATTTGAAAAAATCACATCAATTTTTAATTTTTAACCTTTTAAATATTTCTTCCACCAGGTCTTCCCTTTTGACCTCTTCCTCTTGTCTGGTAATAACGTCCCTTAGTTTAACAACGCCTTTGGCTACTTCCTGTTCACCGATTATGATTGCCAGCGGAATATCATTCTCTTCACAGTGCTGCAGTTGAGCCAACAGCTTAGGGTTCTTTTTGTACGAATGTTCCGTTTTAATGCTGGCGTTCCACAGGTCTTTGCACACGCTCATCCTGTGGGCGACCAGATCCTTCTGGGCGGCCGCTACGTACACTTGTACCTCGGCCGTGCGTATTTTCCGCTTCTCTTTGGCCATTTTGGCCTCGATGACGGTGAATAGCCGTTCGACACCGATGGATATGCCCACACACGGGATAGTCTTGTTTTTCGGATGGAACATGCCGACCAGGTCGTCGTAACGACCGCCGCCCGCCACGCTGCCCACCGACTCGCCCTTGTCCAACAGCACCACCTCGTAGATAATGCCCGTGTAATAGTCCAAGCCTCTGGCCAGACTCAGGTCGAACGACACGACGTCTTGGATGCCGAACACTTTTATGTACTCGAAGAACAGCTTCATGGACTCGAGCCCGCGAACGGCCATCTGAGACCGGGACAGCAACGGATCGGACGCCAGCTCCGTGACCAGCTGATCCGTGCCGTTCATGCGCACGTACGTGCCGATGCGGTCTGCCACGTCCTCGGGCAGCCCCTTCTCGTCGACCATCTCGCGCTTCACCTCGGGCCACGGCGACTTGTCCAGCTTGTCCACGGCAGAGCATATGGCGCGGAACTTGTCGGCCGGCACGCCGCACGCTTCGAACAGCCCGTCCAGCAGCAGCCGGTGGTTGACTTTGACGGCGAACGGGCCCACGTCGAGCGCGCGCAGCGCCTCGGCCGCGATGAACACGCACTCCGCCTCCGGTATCATCTCGTCGTACTGGCCCGCGATGTCGAAATCGCACTGATAGAACTCGCGGTACCGGCCGCGCGCCACCGACGGGTTGTCGCGCCGGTACACCTTGGCTATCTGGTACCGCTTGATGGTCGCCACCTTGTTCATGGCCAGGTACCGCGCGAACGGCACCGTCAGGTCGTAGCGCAGCGACAGCGACTCGCCGCCCTGGTCGGCCAGGTCGTAGATCAGCTTGCTGTCTTCGCCGTACTTGCCGGTCAGCACGTCCTTGAGCTCGAATACCGGCGTGTCGATGCTGACGGCCCCGTGGCGCTTGAACACCTCCACGATGCGGCCCAGCACGTCGTTGCGCAGGGCCGTGTGCTCGGGCCCGTAGTCCCGCGTGCCCTTGGCCGTCTTCAGCTGCACCTTTGGCGGCGGCTTGCCAGCGTCCTGCTTCTTCGTCGCCGCTTCGTCCGGCTGCTTACCCTGTGACTCGGACATGATGGCTACGCGGCACGACGTGCGGATGGAACGCGATTGTACCAGTTGGTCGGCGAACCGTGAGAGCGTTGCACGGCCAGTCTTCCACATTTAATGTCGAACATGTTAGTCACTGTGATACTACTGTGATAACACTCGCGGCTCACACGCTGCGGGCGTTATCAGCAGCCGCCGCCGTCACCTGTTGGCAACACTGGTCGCAGCCCAGCGGTCACCGCGGTCACGTAGACATAACCGCGTGTTGTTACCACAGTTCGCCTCCTGCCAGCGGTTGTGAATGAGAAATCGTCCGCTCAGCAGCAGCAGCTGTTTGACGTTCAGTGTTCACACGAAATCGTGATATTGTCGTGTGTGTGATAAAAACAAATTAGATCGATAATTATTAATTATTGTTCTGTGATCCGCGAATCGATCCCCGTTCTCTACGGATCTGTCTGTAAATATACGCGTATTCATATTATTATCACTATTTATCGTCAACGTCTGGTGGTGAACAAGAAACGCCAGGATTCCTCCTTGTTGTTTTTCGTTTTCGCGTTTTGTTGTTGTTGTTGTCGTCGTCGTCGCCAAAACACAAACAAATCGCCATCGCTTGCCGTACAACTTGAAACGCGCGAATATGTAACGACTGACACACGAAACGAAGATTTTAACCACCGTTTTCACCCATCTCTACGGACATCTGCAGCAGCGGTGCTCGGGCCACGATGTCCTCGAGAGTGCTGCGAAAGATGGGCCTGCAGGACGACCGAGACCTGCCGCCCGTCAAGGACGACGCTAGCGACGACACGGAGACAAGTTCTGGTGGCGTGAACAAGAAGCGGCACCTGAACATGTATGACCTGGTAAGCACCAATCGCCATTAATAATAATGATGATAGTTTCTTCTAAAACATTCACTTTTATAGCTGAACAATGGGTCAATGTCCGAGTCCGAGGTGAAAGAGGATGATGATCACGAGACCACTGGGTCAGTGAATAGGAAGGACGAGAATGCCTCCTGTGACAAGGAGAACATCAGAAGAAAGAAGAAGAAAAAGAGGAAGAAGTCCGGGAAAGTGTTGTCGTCACACACCCGTAGCAGTGAAGACAATGTTGAGGTATGATGCGAATGGGGATTTTACATTTACAGTATGTTGCTTGTACTACCAGGGTTGTGTGTTGCGTTATTATTATTATTATTGTTGTTGTTATCATTTGTAGGATGAAGTGGAAAGAAGTGTGCGTGAAGTGAATAAAATATTGGGCGAAGTACCCGACAAGGGTGAAGAAGAGGACGATGAAGCCACTTCTTCTCAGAATATATTACATAATCGAGAATCTTTATATTTCAAAAATATATTATCTGTACAGCATCGTAACCTCAACCCGAATAATGAACTGCGCAAAATGTTTGGACGTGTTGTCCATCAGGCTGAGCTAAGGTAAAAATATATTGAATTTTTCTCAAGTTTATAGGTACCTGTACCTAATATCTCGATGTTTTTAGAATATTTCATGTAGACAATATTTATGTGAAAAAAAAAATATTATTAAAAGCACTTTCTCATATAAATACAATCAATGCTATTTTTACACTAAAAAAAATATAAATTGTATATTACATACACATACCTTTTGCTTAAATAAAATACAAATTTATATCAGTATTTGAGGATATCATTAGTTGTCTACAATTCTTTATTATAACTTACAGTATTTTCAATTTTCATTTATCGATTTAACATCATTATGTTTATTATGTATATTAGTTATGAACAGGTATTGGCTCTTATACTGCTCAAAAACATTATATCTTTTTATTATGTGTGCTCCAAAATCATTAAAATTGTTTTATTATTCACATGAAACGGTACCTATTATTATTTTTGTTATCACTTTCAACATAAAATGTATATTTTATACTAAAAAATACAATTAGATTAGATAGTTAAAAAATATTAGATAAACTTGAAAATATGACTTATTGTAGTAAGATTTTTAATAAATTAATTAGAAATTTTTAATTGTCTTATCAAATAATTTATAATTAACATAATAAACTGACACTAAAAGAAAAGATAATATTTTATCATTTTGTTTTTCAAACAGTTTGTTTATTTTATGAATAATTATTATAATTATTAATTGGCATAGAAATAAATAAAAAGTTATTGATAATATTAATTAAAATAATTGGCAACTCTATTATAAAATAACTAGCTTCCTGCAATTTGCAGATAAAATATTGTGTTTCTATTTGTTTTAGTATGAAACATATTTATATGATTTTAAAACCATCTTATATTTATATACAAACTAAATCTAATAAAATTACTCTAACCTTGAATATAAGTAATGGCTGGCATGTTTAAAATATTTGTTTTCCAATTTCCTTATTTTATTTTTTCAAATAATATATTCGTTCATAGTAGTTTTTGAATTATTCGAATTTAAATACTAAGAAAAATAGTCTGTTGGACACATAATTTTCTTACCAAAATATTATGTAATTATTATTAATCTAAGATTTTACGAGCTAACACCTAATTAATTCACATTGTTATAAAATATAAGCTACTCATTCAAATTTTGATTTCAATACATCAAAATTCTCAGAATAATTACCTAAATTAAATTCTGTAGTTAAATCAGGGAGTACAATTTGAAAAACAAAATTTTGTATCACCACATTACATTCTTATAGTGATATGAAAAAAATGAGTTATGAAAACATTGACTTGTACTTTCCAAAATAAAAAAAATCAAATTTTTGCATTTTTACAGCCAAGGAAGGGGATGGGGAGCTTAATAAATTACCCTGTATAGTGGACTAGTTAAAAAATAGAATAAACTGTGTTTTAAATATGGCAATTAATATTAATTTTCATACGAGCAAATTTTAATTTTTTAAAAGCTATTTATCAAATATGACTGTTGTTATTATAGTATATCTGGTCTTCCTTCAATTATCACTAATTAGTGATAGCTACTTTTATAAATTTTATTGTTAAACTTTTAAATAAATTAAAGGTTATGAGGATAAAATGTGTGAAAATTATATAAATATTAAATATATTATTATATGTAAAAGTAATTACTTTTCTTTTACATTAAAATATTTTCTATTTTGCCACTAAATCATTATTACAAATAGATGTATGAAACTCTTTTCTTGACATTTTATTATTATAATATATACATGTAACACTTAAATTAGATTGATTGTTCATACATGTATCACTGATTATTTTTAGTGTATTAGTATCCATGGGCAATTGTGAGAAAGTATTAAAAATTCTTTTGATAAAGTTGATGTGCTAGTTCCAACATTAACCTACGTTAATAGCACTAAATCATAGTTTAGTTTTATCTTACATTCACATTTTCTAATTTATGACGAGTAGATTATATCCAATATATTTTCTATTGTAGTCTGTTAGACTTATTTGTTATGTTAGCCTAAAATATAATTAAAATTATATGTATAGATATTAGATACACTGTTACCAGTAATTTTTTAGTCAGTGACAAACATATCTATATTATGAATGAAATTTCAATGATTGTTTTTTTTAAATGCAATTTTATATTTTAGTAAGCGTAAGTTTAGAGGAAGAAATCATTTGAAAACCACATGGTTGGTGACACCCAAAGATAATTGGCCACCAGTTGGCAAATCAGGTATACTAATTGGAAATCAATTATTGTTACAAAGATCATATGTTATTAATAAACATATATTTCAGGTTCAACAATGAAATACTTGGAGAGCAAAAATGGTATTATGTACTTTGCATTTGAACACAGTCCAGAATACCAACAAGTACAGATGCAACTCTACACGGCAGTTTCTCACATGTCATCAGGAAATCTGGTGGTATGTATTACTTAGATTTAAAATATAACTTTTAATTTAATACAGAATTTTATTTCAGAACATTATCAATAACCATCCATATCATGTGGATGTTTTATTGCAAATGACAGAATGGGCCCGACTCAGTGAAGATTTGCCAGTTGCTGCTGAACTCACTGAACAGGCTCTGTACTCATTGGAAAACTCTTTTCATCCCATGTTTAGTTTGTCAAATGGAAAATGCCGTTTAGACTACCGTTTACATGAAAATAGGTATTTATTTATTTATTTTTATAATATGTAGTAATGAGGAATTTAAAAAAAAAAAATGTTTACTGTGATCTTTATATACTTTACATTCAAAACAAAATTATAATGTTGGTTTTAATACAGTAGAGTCATGATCCAGTACTAACACCCATATTATTGTGTCCTTTTTTGCTACATCTAGTTTCAATTTAATCATTAAATCTTATCAAATATTTTAGAAATAAAGTAAACTTGGCAGTATGATAGGTAATAATTTCAATTACCCAACATATTTTATTTATAAAATTTCACATAATATGGTTATATGGTTTAATATTGGCAAACATCAATTTTTAATTCATTAGGTGATTAAAGAAGTTACTATTAACAAAGACCAACTAGAAGATGATAAAAACAAGATACTATACTAGATATATACAAATAAATAAAGACTCATTACTCAAACCAGACTTATAATTATTTAAATAAACAATAAATTTAGTGAGGTTACAAATGAACAGTTATTTATGTAAATTTATATTAGGCTAGATAATTAACAATATTAACCAAACTTTATTGTAAATTTTCATATTTCATCGTTGATCATTATATATATATCTTACACCCCAGTTGTGAAATTGCCTATTTCATGTAATGGACAATTTTTTGCTCAGTTCATGAAATATACTGTCAATGCTGTCATTTTATGAAGTGGATAAATTTTTATCATTTTTTGCACATTTTATGAACTGGATGGACTGAACACCAACCCAGTTCATAAATTGGACAGCAAGTAGATAGGTATTAATAAATAGGTTATATGCATTCAATTTTTATGTAATAGATACCATGCAGGAAGAACACATGATAATGAGGATTGAAATTTAAACAAAATTTTCACAAATTTTGATTTATTCTTAAACTATTATTTAAATGCATTTCATTAAATTTACTCATAATAATTTAAATAAATTTCAATATAATTTTTAGATTATTATTTAAATGTACCTGTATAATATTACAGTGTAAAATAAACTATATATATATATATTAATAAATATGTATGATAACCACACTTAAAATTTTATTTATTTTTTAAAATTTTTAAAATCTTGTCGTTTTTAAATTATTATTTAAATTTTTTTAAATATTCCTTTGTACTAAAGTTTTATAGAAAACACAGTATTTTTTAAAATTTTTATTTCTTTAATTTACTTTTTGCACATCACTAACATATATTACAATTTTTAATTAAAAATACTGATATTTATGCATACTTAGTTCATGAAATATGCAAACACTGATAAAAATTTGCACAATTCATGAAATGACCGTATCAACAGCCCATTTTATGAACTTAGCAAAATATTGGCCATTTTATAAAATGGGCAATTTCACATCTAGAGCATAAAATTTACATATATAATATTGATTAATTTATTTTTGTTAATTTCAGAGCTTTGTTCCTGACTTTGTACAGACACTTAACATTTGTGGGGCTAAGAGCTTGTTACCGTACTGCTCTGGAATTCTGTAAACTTCTTTTGTCCCTTTCTCCAATGGACGATCCTCTTGCAGTTGTACTGTGTATTGATTTTTATGCCTTACGTTCTTCTGAATATACGTGGTTCATTCATTTTGTGAATGCTTTTGATTCCGCTCGCAATCTTACACAGCTTCCGAATATAAAATTTTCACTTGCCGTAGCTAAATGGCAAAAAGGTGATGTTGAAACTGCTCACACACTATTGCAAGAAGCATTAATAATGTTTCCTGGAGTTTTAATACCTTTGTTGGAAAAGTGTTCTATCCAGGCTGACAAACGAGTCAACGCACATCCTTTTTTCAACACTTATGCAACTGAAACGTATGTATAACTTGTTGCATATGTCTTCTTCGTTCTTGATAGTAAAGTAACAATGAAAATTATGATTTTACAGTCAACCTAAATCATTATCTTACTTAATATCCATGTACGTGACGAGAAATTATCACATATGGAAAGAAGTGCAACTGTTACCATGGCTTGAACGCAATGTGCAAATCGTACTCGATAGAGTAGATGCTAAAGACCCATTGGTGAAAAATATGGAAAACTTACGATCCACTTTATTCAGTGCGAAACCACCACTTAACATACACAGGCATCTATTACTATCAGATATGAGTGATACAATTGCACCACCTGCTGAGGTAAATATATTTTTAAAATTATATAAAAATATTCTATATTATGTCCAACTATGCATGTATTTGATTAATATACTCAAATGTTTGCCTTGTTCTGTTCCTCGTTCTTTTTGAAAAAAGGAATTAGTTTGATTCCTTGTTCTTTTTTTTTTTTAAAAAAGAAATATTTTGTAAGTCGTTTCTTTAAAAAATGAACGAATTCTTCTCATACCAATTTGTTCCAAACAGTGGAAAAAAAAGTTGTTTTAGAAATTAATACAATTATCTAGTAACAAGAAAGTTATTGATAATACACTTAACTTCTTAGATGTATTCTCATAAAATTATTAATCTATTATTTCATCAATTATTTTTATTGAATGTTTCTGTATAAAAGAAAAGAATGGAAAATGTTAGTTTTCTTTTCTCAATTTTAGGATTTCATTCTGTTCCTTGTTCTTTTGTTCATGAAATGGAATTGATTCAGCCTGGAATTTGTGCTATTCTTTTAAAAAGAACTCTTTTCAGGAATCCTTTTCTCAGAAATACCGGGTATATTCATTTAAAACCCATCACCCTATTCATTCTAAGCAGTTATGCTATAAGTCAGGGGTCTCCAACCTTTTTTTACGGCGGGCCAAATTTAAGATACGCTTTGGCATCACTGGCCAACATTTTTAGAGGAATAGAGATGGGTTATGAAATCGAAGAATTGATAAGATTTTAATAGAAAAATGTATGTACATTTTTACATTTTTAATTTTATTTACGTGATTTTTAGATTCTGAGTGAA